>CAJUYG010000565.1:3206-28784 GCA_910591675.1 Galerucella calmariensis | reverse complement strand
TCTTTTTATTACTGTGATGCCAAATATCGATGTCTCGCGTTTAAATTTTAAAGGAAGGTTGATAATGTAATAATCTTTCGTATTCCATATCCAAAAAATCGCTGAAAATCGATAAGAGGGTCGAAAAAATTGAAAAATAGGAATTTTCAAAAAAAACTACAACACTCTTTTTATTACTATGATGCCAAATATCGATGTCTCGCGTTTAAATTTTAAAGGAAGGTTGATAATGTAATAGTCTTCCGTATTCCATATCCAAAAATCGCTGACAATCGATAAGAGGGTCGAAAAAATTGAAAAATAGGAATTTTCAAAAAAAAACTACAACACTCACTTCTTATTGGCAAGCGCGTGCTTGTGTTTTTCCCTCTCACTTCCTCAATTGATATTGATTTATCCTGTGGCGTTGGTATTGTCAGTGACCTTTGTATTTTCAGTTTTACTTGGTAAAATAGGTACCGTACATCATTTGTACGTTTATGACAGATACCGCCATGTTTCCTCCCCTTTTACCGATGCCCCGTAGCTTCAGATAAACTTGCCAAACTATTTTAACCGTGCTCTACCGTACACTGCCTGTCATTTATGCGTTCTTAGTTGATATATACTTTCGTTTGTTACATAATTCTTCATTTTTTTCAGAATCAAAAATATGATAGCAGATTTAAGAGAAGAAGAAATTGTTTTGAACAGTACCATTCCGATTAGAAACAGAACCGGTTTCGAGACGATTATATTAATCTTACAGTCATTTTTCTACGTATTACTCTTAGTGTTCCTAGAAACTTATTTACAACCAAACAAATTCAAGCAGTTTTTACTAGAATTTACATTGGTTATATTTCCGCTAGTTTTAGGCATGACTCTGCTGTCAGAAAATCCGAAAACAGTATTATTTTTACTATTTTCTTCAAGTGTTTTAGTGGTTATTTACGTTTGGAAGAAAAATAAGACTTTTTTTAAAAAAGTTACGTTCGACAGTACTAACTTTATCACCAACACTAGATCTACTATTAATATTTCATCTGTAATAGCAATTTTAGCTGTGGATTTTAAGATATTCCCTTCGAGATTCACCAAAATGGAGACTTTAGGTTACAGTTTAATGGACGCTGGTGTGGGTTTATATGTTTTTTCGAATGGTGTAGTTTCACCGGAATCTCGCGGTTTAAAAAACCCTATAATGAAATCTGTTAAAGGTTCTTTACCGCTTTTTATAATAGGTAGCGCTAGATTCGTTCTAACCAAATTATTCCATTACCACGTAGCAATATCTGAATACGGGCAACACTGGAATTTCTTTATAACGTTAGGAGTTACGAAACTGTTTACATCTTTCTTCTTAAACGTATTTAGTATAAAAACTATTTATATAAACGCTATAATGTTGCTGCTAGCTCACCAAATTTTACTTTCGTGCGGTTTGGAAAAATTTGTTTTCGACGATTTCGACAGAGACACTTTTATAAAAGCCAATAAAGAAGGAATCGTCTCCTCATTGGGCTTTATAATAATCTATTTATTTTCCGTATATTTCGGTTATATTTTAGATATAAAAAATAAGAATCAAAGTTTTTTGAAAATTTTTAAAAAGATGATAATATCTTGTTTGATTTGTTTGTTTTTTTCAATTTGTTTTCAACAAATTTTCGGTATTTCCAGACGATTAGCCAACGCAGCTTACGTTTTGTGGATATTATTTATCGGCATATTAATTACTGGTTTATTCTTTTGCTTACAGGGTTTGCAAAAAGTTTTGTTTTTTAATAAAAAAAATATCATTTTCACCCCTTATATTTACGAAGCTGTAAATAATAACGGCTTGGTATTTTTTTTGGTAGCTAATATTTTGACGGGTATTATAAATATAACGATAGAAACTTTTGAAGTGGAAGAATACGATGCTTTATCCATAGTTGTTGGATATATGATCGTCAATTGTTTGATTGTAGCTTTCTTACATTCCAGAGGACTGCGACTTAAATTTTAATTTACTTATTATAACCCAAAGTGCCTCAATATAATGACAATAATATTTCAAGGTCAAGGGCATTAGATGAAAAGTTGTATTATACAGGGTGATCCTTTAGTAATTGTACCTAGAAGTATCTTCACTTCAAAATATTGCGATTCAAAGCAACAAGCCTTAAGGGGCATCTACCAAATTCGACTTTGCACAATTATGCTTTGTATATTTTTTTGTTTCCCTACGTCCTCACGTTTAAGTTCACATAACGAAAATTTTATTAGAAATATGAAAGCTCCGCAACATGTAGGTAACCAAGCGGTCCAAGCGGATTTTGGTTCACGTACTACTCTATAAGCTTCGTCAGCACTGAACTGGGAGACCGCCGAGCGTTGTATCAACAATGGAACGGCACGCGACTACCGAAGCAGAGAGACAATGTCAGTCATAGAAGGATAGAAAAGCGAGAGATGGATTTTTATCCGATATTTTAGTGGTAACAACCGAATTTCAATAAGGAATTGTACGGTCATAAGTAATTTGAGGATTCTGAGATTTTTATATAGTATTCATAAAGCTTCAAATTAGACCTCTTATCAATTAGTTTTTCCATTTAATCCATATTTAATTCTTTACAAGGGCTCAAACTTTGCTTAATATGTGTAATTACCTCATGGATTCGTATTTTTTTCAACAAAATTTGGTTAGCATTTCAAAGTTTTTATTCGATGAGAACTCTAAGTTCAACATTAATCTACATGATATAATTTTTTCTTAATTTTCAATACATCCATTACCTCAAAATTCTTTGCCAAAAATACTTCGATATTTTGTCAAATCGCTGCCGATAGATTCCCCTTAATCAAAAACTACTAGCGTACCTCAATGGGACAAAATAGACTTAGTAATTTAACGCTACTGTCCATTGAAAATCAAACAGCGCGCAAGATTGACTTTAATAAGGTAATAAACAAATTTTCTTCTGGGAAATCTAGAAAAAAGTTTCTGCGTTTGTAACAAAATGTCATAAGAGCATTTGCAAACATTCTACATGTAGGATATTACCTGCATAACCATTTCTACAAGTTGTGAACAATAAATATCGTCATTAACAGAAAACTGTAGTTATTACTTGATACTTATACGATATTATCATAACTATTGATTTTAATATGGGGCCCCAAATTGTCTTTTGCCCCGGGGCCTTTCCAACTCAAGCTCCGGCCCTGTAGTTGTGTGTACGATATTTATTATTATTAAAGTGGCGCCCTCTACAAAATACATCGAATTAGGTACAAAATTATGATTTCTCATATTAAAAAACCTCAAATTTTTGTGCATGTACGTCAAAAGGCGTTAAATTTATTGTAAAAAACGAAAATTAAAATTCCATGTTCAACACCCTGTATCTCTCTTAATATTAACATTTTATTGGTTTGAATCGCAATATTTTGAAGTGTAGATTGTACTGTACTTCTATTTAAATCGTATTGCTCGAGTACACTTTTCGCGATGTGTATGCCCCCCCTTCCATTAATGTTACTTTTTTTAAAATGGTTTGTGGAAGATGAAATAATAATTTTGTTATATATATTTATTATTTATTTTTTGTATTTTTGTTAACATATATAAATTAAATTGTAAAAACGTTAAAAATATGTAAATTTTTTTTAAATAAAACCCGATTTTTTTGGAGATTTCAATATAATTTCACTTTTTATAAGTCCGACCCTGTACATT
The DNA here is from genome assembly GCA_910591675.1 of Galerucella calmariensis. Classification (NCBI taxonomy): domain Eukaryota; kingdom Metazoa; phylum Arthropoda; class Insecta; order Coleoptera; family Chrysomelidae; genus Galerucella; species Galerucella calmariensis. Next base: position 25,078 of record CAJUYG010000565.1, on the reverse strand, counting down.
ATCTTTACTTCCAAATTTACAGACATGTTGAGGACATGTTAGGTTTTTAGCCCTGCAACAAGAAAATAAACCGCCCAAAAAACAAAAAAAATATTAGCAATTAAAAAATGTAGGTACTCCTTCATTTCGGCCCACATTGTAGATACACAGACTGTTTCGATACTAAAACTGACTTATTCTAAACACCCTGTAGATATGAGCACTTCGAAATTCTCAAATGATGAGCATATTTTCATAGGCGTGCACAGACTTTTTTATTAGGAGGAGCCAAATATCAAATCTTAATCTTTTGATTGAAAGAACGTTAAAATTTAAAAATTATAAAATGTTTTCAATAAATTGATATTTCGAGGGATAGGGGGTGGGCCATGGCCCTCTGTAGACACGCCTATGCATATTTTGCTATCTAAAATACTGCAACTTCTAGATTTGCAAAAAAGATCAATTTTCTTAAAAATATGGCTGATATTTTGGCACATTTTAGAGAACATTAACTATTAGTAGCACTGATTGTTAATATAGCAAGAAAATACAGATTTTCATTCAATTTTAAGTACATCTATTAAAGTTCCTCATGATTTGTTTCCTTCAAACCCACATACTTCTTAAACTTTGCATGGTTTTCAACGTGTTCAACTGCTCTATTTACCAATTTAACAAACTCTTTGACATCAAATTTGTAATTTACAAATTTGGCATGTGCACCCCCCGAATACGAACCCTAAAATGAAATTCACTATTTTATCAAAACCTTTTAAATGAACATAAATTACTTACATCATCTATTGTTGTCAGTTTATTTACATTCTCCCAAGTTATATATTTGATTCCTTTTAATCTAGCCAAGTCGAAATAGCAATTATTATCCTCACAATTGTACACTTCAAAAATTGCAGCCCATTCGGGTAAAAATAATAAATGAGTTAAACCAGCTCCATGAATTCCAATAAAAACATCAGAATTCCTTGTAATTTCCAACTGTTTTTTAAAAGACATCTCTTTATCGTAAACAACTCTCTTTACATCAAAATTATCATTTTTTTTTAATGCATTTATCAACTCAATTTCGTTAAGTATTCTTCTATATTTCGTATTTCTACTTAGGAAAGTAATACGAATTTTACTGTTTTTTCTTTCATATTTTGCTATCTTTAACCTATAATAAAAAAACACTAACACTGAATCTAATTTAAGATGATTTTTTATATTTTTATTACCTGTGTAAAATATGTTTTGAAAATGCATCAAAAAGTCCACTGTTTTCACATCCATAGATTACAGGTGTGTTATAATAAAGCCCAAATATCATCCGAGGTAAAAGCGGAAACACTATATTTTTAAAACATACTACATCCCCGCGAAAAGTTTTTAAATCCCATAAATAATTACTGGTGTAAGCTTCCCAAGTATCTTGAAAAGCTGATCGATAAGTATACGTTTCCCAAATTAAAACGTGTGTATCTGTTGAAAAAGCATCTTCCTGTGTTGCATTCAAATGTAAAGAAGTGTATAAATTTAAGAAATCACAGAAGTGATGGTACATATTAACTGCTAAAAAATATAAATAACATAACCTTATGAAAGTGTTCATTTTTTATACACATACTTGCATCTAGCTTCATAAAGAATGTAGGTTTTTCTATCACTACATCACAGCTTCCTTCGACAATTGGTCTATAATCCAATCTTTTAAAATACCTTAATTCAGGTCCCCAACTTTGTAACGGACTAATATGGTCAGATTGTTCCGTCAACCATTCTTTTTTCAAATCACAATATCCTCCTATATCTCCTTCACCTAATACATCCATTTTATACCTAATAGGTTCCTCCCTGTCCGCTAATTTTGTAAAATTGATCATTATATTTCTTCCTCTACAGAATCTTAAATGTTCGGAGCATTCCAAAGAGCTGTCATCTGGAAAAAGTGGCTCACAAACTACTTTTAATTCTCTCAACTGTTGTTTAACATATCCAAAATCAGCTTGAGTATAAAAGGTACTTTCTTGAGCCGGTTTGGTTTCCACCCATCCCTTGTGGTCTCCGGGACAAGCAGGTTTCAAGTACTGCTTGTCCCATTCACAGTCATACTCATAGCCCCAGCAAACATCTTTATTCAAATAGGGTTTGTATGGACATGTATCATCATCCAAACATTTATTTGCTATTTTTGGAAAGTTTCGGAAGTAATAGGGAATGTGCTCATCAGGTAAGTTGATTGTTGTAAAATTAGTATCACAGTGAACTTGTACAAATAATACTGCTAAAATTAATATTGGACTCATTGTAGAAGAATTTAAATCCTTTATTTTTATCTCACTTCTATATTTCTAATAATTATTGTGATTTACAGTTGCAGTGAGTTTTTTGTAAACATATTTTTGAACAAGGTAAGAGTTTGACAGTTTTTTTGGGGTTAGAAAATTCTTCTTTTTTATTAAACTCAAAATATATGGGTAAATTATCTAATATTTTTGATAGACGTCATAATTTTGAAGGTTGCACGTTTTACAAATTCAAACTTGTTTATATCTTGTTTACATGTTGGTTGTTTATAAGATTAAAAAATGGATCTAAATCCGCAAATATTTTTTAGTAAATTAAAAAACAGCACAAACGATTCAGAGTCTCTTAGACTTTTGGAGTCTTTCAATAGGATTCTAAACGAAGAACAAAGTGATTCGGCTTTTATTGGTGAGAATATAATCCCTACATTAATTTCAATTTCAACAAATCCTTTTATATTTTAGATTTATATCTCCCACACATATTTCATACAGAAAACTCTCTTTTAAACTTTGTGGATATTAACACAAGTAATAAATGCTTTAAAAAATCATCTGAAAAAGCTTTGGAAATAATTTACACGATTTTAAATAACTGCTATAGCAGAATCCCTGAAAGGGATATACTTGCTCTTTACACATTAGCTGCGAGAGTATTATATTCAGGAACTGACGCATCTATTAAATGTAAATTATACGATAGTGTTCTGAAAAGCCTTGAACGAAATGATGGAGTTGTTAGTTCAAGCGCCGCTTTTGTTTATAAGAATCTCATTCAGAGGATGATGTTATGTATTAGACACAAAGCTTCAGATACAGGTGATTAAATATTTTTTTAATCCAGTAGTATTTTGAAACAAATATTTTATTTTTAGTAAAAGGAAAAGAGATAACTTTATTGGGTTATATAGCAAAAAAACTCCCTTATTTATTAGAGAAGCCACAAGATATTAAAGAAAATTTGTGGTACTGTTTTAATATGTTTTGTGCATCGGTTAATAAAAAAATATCTCCAAAATTGATAGAAGGTTTTTATCTTGGATATGGATACTATTTAGAAAGTTTTCCTATGAATACAAATTCAATGGATGATAAAAATAAAATTGACAGTTTTTATAAACATTTAAAGTTTTTAGTGGTATTGAACGAAAATGAGAAAATAAAGATTGGAAATAAAGGTAAATAAAATTAAAAACCTTTCTTAATATTGACAATTTATAAAATTTGTAGAGGCTATAAGATTTTTTGCAAACTATTCATCAATGTTTAAAGAATATTTGGTTAAAGATTATATATTTTGGCATGAAAAACTCTCAATTTGGCTCAAATCAAGCTTGGAATTACAAAAAATAGGAGTAGCAGCTTTAAGAGCTTTTTGCCAAACTTTATCAAAAAACTTAGAAGAAAGTAACAACTCTGAATGCAAACTAATAATTAAGGTATTTACTCTTATTACTATACAAATAATATTATAATAAAATGATTATTTTAGTATTTTATAAACCATAGTATAAGTACACTACAAATTGAAAATGTTAATAACTTGGAAAAACGTTTATCAATATTTTATTTACGAGAACTATCCACTCCGGCTCACAAACACTTAGAACCACAGGAAGTAACGGACATATTCCTCTTCATAATGCAAACATTTGAAAAAACTTTTGTTCAAGATTACAAAGAGGATAGCGAAGAGAAAGAATATTTGCCAGATTATTTACAAACAGTAGCGAATTTTGTTAGATTCAAACAGCTGAGTAGCACTGAAATTTTTTGTTTGCAAAAAGGGGTGATAAGCATGGTGAAATCATTTCACTTATTACCGGTGCTGCATCATTTTTTAGTCGTAGATTCCTTGCTACTGACATTGTTTTATCTAAAGGACACGCAATATTTTGATAGTTTCATTGAAAACACAGTTTATCAAGGTAAGTTTTAATCTACAGGGTGGTCCTTAAGTAATTGTACATAGAAGTGGGCCGAAACAAAGAAGTACCTACATTTTTTAATTGAAAATATTTTCTTTGTTTTTTGGGCGATTTATTTTCCTTTTGCAGGGCTTATAACCTAGCATGTCCCCAACATGACTGTAAATTTGGAAGCAAAAATAATGTACAGGAATAACATTTTTCACTGAATTAATATTTAAAAATTTTTCACCTCTAGGATACTCCATCCATCCATGTACAAATTACTTACGGTCCACCCTGTATTTATAAATGTGTGTACTTATTAAATATTTCTGTAGGAGTGGTTTATTCATGTTCACACCAACACGTATCAGCTGAAGCAGTTTTAGAAGATCAAATGGTAGTAACAGTTAAAAATTACTACCCCCTTTGGCAAGGGATGTTAAAATTAACTTCCTACACTCAATATGATAAATACGAATTCTATTTAGATCCTCGAAAATACATTCTAGTTAAAATTGTTAACGAATTGGTTAAAACTTTAATGATTTTAATTAATAAATTGAATGTTTCTCTAAAAGAAGAAGATGATAATTCAACAGATGTTGAAAAAGCTTTTAAAACAGAAGAAACAAACGATTATGCCATATTTTTAAACTTGATTGATTTTTATAAAAATATATTTGATAATATCGATCCTAGATTGTTAAAAGGATGTATTTGTAAGATGATTAATCATGTGATAACGAAATCCTTGCAGAATCCTTTAACCAGCGGATTTTACAAACTATTATCTTATTTCTTGAAAATAACCAAACAAATATTCTTATTTGATAAGGATCAAGATGATGATGATGTAAAAATGTGTAGAGAAACAGTTTCTTCGTTTTTAACTGTTCTTTTCAACAAAATAACCGAATTTAAGGACGATTTGTTGATATCCTGTTTACAAGTTATCCTAGAAACTCCTGTAAATATAATAGAGAATATGTTACCAGCTTGTATCGTTCCTTTTATTAACATTTTCGATGTTGGAAGAAGTTATTTACCTTTGGCTGAAATGGGGGTAAAAACTTTGGAATATTGGCAGGATAATATACAGGAGGATGTTCTGGAACCTATTTTAGGTAAAATTATCCCAAGCTTGGACACTTTTTTAAGAAGTAAATTCCTTAAAGGATACAGTACAGAAACTGTACAAAAGAGACGGAAAACAGTTCAAGTTTTGAAAAAAAGAAAAATACTTGAGGAAACCGAAGCAGAACTTGTGAAATTACAGAGGAAAATATTGAGTTTTATCGGTAGGCAAAGTTTGAAGAACTGTCAAAATTTCATCTTTTCCGATTCCATGTTTATGCAAAATATTATCAGTGGACAAAGTGCCCAATTGAAGATTACACTGCCTTATGAGGATTTGCAATTGGACATGTATTTGGACACTTTTTTACCGAGAATTGTTGAACTGGCTCTATACAGTAGCGATAGAAAAACTAGAATTACTTCTTGTGAGCTTTTGCAAGCTTTTGTGATGGTATTCTTAGGAAGAGGTAAGTTTTTTTTATATACCGAGTGTCTGTATTACAAAATATTTAATTTTTGTGGTAAGTATACTTATTATAGAAAAATATCTTTGTAGAACAATGCCCTCTAGCGGATTTTGAAATAATTACTAGCAGTTTTCTATTAAAGATTGTACAGAGTTCGGCAAAGGTCAGGGACGGGACAAATATCGAAGCAAATATAAATTTTGTTAAAAATTTTTTTATACCACAAATTTTACTTCAACTTAAATTATAATTTGAAAATATTTTGAAATATATAGGGTGTTCCAATAAAGTGTGGCGTATCAAAGTTATATTTTTTCTTATGGAACACCCTATATTTTATTGCATTTTCTGATGGTCCCTAAAAAATATAATACTCCTTCATAATGGTTCCTTATACCTAAATACAGAGGGTTCCGATTTATGCTGACTTTTTTAAAAATGTGAACATTTCGAAAAAAATTAATAATTCATTGATATAACAAATTCCAGCAAATTTTCTCTTACATCTAAATAGTTGGACATTCGTTGAATGTATTCCACGATTGAGTACTAAATATCTCTTTACAGGGTGTTCGGAATTTTCAGTTTCATTATTAGATCATTCAATGTGCGGTATCAGGCTTATTTTAAATGGAACACCCTGTATTTTAATACTTCATTATATTCAAAAAAATGTCGTCTTTCGAATGGTGTGAGGGTGTCCTATATCTAGATATTTGTTTGGTTTGTTGCTATTTCATAAAATGTCTAAGTGAATAGTGATTTTTCTGTAAGAGTGGCTATATCTTTTTAACCACTCGGTATAGGATAGCAGAACCCTATATTTTCTGGAGGCTTGAAACGTAATCTATTTAGTTTCTTACGACAACTATGCCAAGATCATTAGTTTGAAATTTAGAGAGAATTGTAGATGTTTTAAAATTGATTTGGTTTAAAATTTAAGAAAATTGTAAATTGCACGAAAAGTATAATACCTAAGTATAGGACACGCTAATACCATTCGAAAGAGAACATTTTTTGAATATGATGAATTAATAAAATACAGGGTGTTCCATTTAAAATAAGCCTGATACTGCACATTGAATGATCTATTAATGAAACTGAAAATTCTGAACACCCTGTAAAGAGATATTCAGTACTCAATCATGGAATACATTCATCGAATGTCCAACTATTTCGATGTGAGAGAAAATTTGCTAGAATTTGTTATATCAATGAGTTATTAATTTTTTTCGAAATGTTCACATTTTTAAAAAAGTCATCATAACTCTCAACCCTCTTTATTTAGGTATAGGGAACCATTATGGGGCAATCAGAAAATGCAATAAAATATAGGGTGTTCCATAAGAAAAAATATAACTTTGATACTCTACACTTTATTAGAACACCCGGACTTTTGCCGAACTCTGTATAATAAATCCTTATCTCTCTCGATCAGACATTTAATACAGGGTCTGTCAATACAATAATAACTTTTTTGTTAGCTAAACCAATGAGCACGGCTGGCTTAGAAGATTTAAACAACATGTTGAAAACGTTAGTTGGACCATTATTATTGTTAAGTTGCGATATAGATCAAGTTGTAAGACAAATTTTCGAACCGTTATTTTTACAATTAATCCACTGGTACACGTCTCCTACTCAAGCTAGAGGAATCCATACCAGTATAGTCATAGAAGCTGTAATGGTAAGAGAAAAAAATATTTATTTTGGAGTGACATTCACTGAGACAGATGCCACAAAATCTGCATTCTTCTTCCTCCACTATTTTGAGCTTTTTTCAGATGCCCTTTCAAGCGACAATGTCCCGTTAGGATCCCTATTAAAACTCTTAGTGCAGTTTTACTTTGATTTGTGCATTCATTTGATCTCAACAGGTTGTAGACACCCAGAAGATCCTTTGATTGTATAAGCCCTACTAGATCTTTCCAATGGTCAGATCTTCAACCCCTCAACTACAGGAATGTACCTCTGGTGGTAGGAGAATGGATACTCAAGATGCTCTCTAGTAGAGCAATAAGTATCAATGTAGAAGACATCACAGTAAGAGGAATGGTCATGAGGGGATGTCCACAGGGAGGAGTCTTATCACCTCTTCTGTGGAACATAGTCCTAGACATCCTGATTAATCACCTCAACAACAATGGATTCTACACAATTGCATACGCAGATGACATAGTTATCTTGCCTGATCTTTGGCCACCATACCAGAGATGCAAAGGTTATCCTGGGAATGATAAACATTTTGTACAGCCAGTGTACCATGCTGGGTCCAAGTCCCCATTTAGTGCCGTAAGTGCGTCTGGCAACCATGAAGGCCACCTCTGCTTGCTTGATCACGTGCTGGAGGTGTCGGTTCCAAGTTAAGCCTGGGTCTAGGATAACCCCAAGATATTTTACTTCATCCGGTTCCCCTTGAAGCGTCAGAGGGCCAAGTCCTTCCCTTTTCCTTCTTCTGGTGAACGCAATTATCTGTTTTTCCGAAGGACTAATACGTAGCCCTTCTTTTACAGTCCAGCCTGTTACTACATTTAAAGCCATCTGGAGTCTGTCTCTGGTTGTACTGTTGTATTTACCTTGGGATACACAAGAGCTTAGTGCTCAATATTCAATCAATATTGAACTGGGCGCACTTTCTTATGGAGTGGATTTCCGCTTGAAATATACTTGGAGTTTTTGGCCAAGCTTTCAAAGTGTTTGGTTCCTGGCCCGAACACTCCTATCCCAGTTCCTTCTATTGTTTTTGAGCCTTACTGTATATTGAATGTTGAAATTTTTTTTTAGGAATCGATAACTCACCCCACGAATTCGAATTTAAAAGATTTTTCCGGTAGATGCGTGAATGAATTTATAAAATGGTCTTTGAAACACGAAAATCTCGATCCGGAGGGGAGTGTTAAAGTTTTGGTTAAAAATATGAGATTTTTCAGTAACCATCCGGACCCGTCGAAAAAATTGGGTGCCGCTTTGATATTCAACAATATTTACAGGGAATTAAGGGAAGAGGAAAAATTCGTCAGTATTTTTTGGTTGGAGATTCTTCATATTTTCGTACAAAGTTTAGATTCCGTTGTTATTTTCGAAGAAACGTCAGTTGTCACTCAAACAAAAAAATCTATTACACACTTACAACGGGTTATAATCGAAAAACCAAATATTTTTAGAAAATTTGATAAAAATCGTCGTATACCAAATGATTTAGGAGAAGGTTTACTAATAGACGTCGCTAATTGGTTGTTAAAACAAACTTCTAGTAATAGTTTACATTGCAGATTAATATGCATGGAATTGTTTATAAATATAGCACCTTTGGGTACTAAAAAAAAATTATCTTCCGGCGAATTTACCGTATCAAGTTTGTACGATTCAAATCTGATTAAATTTTCTTCGTTAAGTGAGGAATCCTATATCGACTGCGCCAGTTTATTCAAGTATTTACGTAACTTTACGTGCGCTTTAGACGGGTATAAATTTATCATTTCCAACAATTTAGAAGTGGTGAAATTTGAAGAAAATGTGTTTGAAGAAATACAAGTTTTTTTAAAAAACATTCAAAATTCCGATTTGCTTCAAACTTTAAATTTAATAAAAGTTAAAACTTGGAATTATTCGAATTTGGATAAAAATACGTTTATTTCAATGAAAGCAGTTTGTATATCTTCGTTATTAAAATTATTAAATGCTGTATTACAGAACAATACAAATTCTAACAAAATTTGGACAAAGGAAATTTGGAAATTTATTGTTAACATTACACTTTGTCCTCAAGAATCCAACTTGGATGATAAGAACATAGATCTACTTACAATAATACTTAATATAATCCCTAAAAAGTATCCAAATGAATTGGATAAATTTATCACAGAAACTTTGAAAAATTACCAATTTTCAACTATAAAACTTGATAGAAACGTACCTTTAAAACAAAGAAATCTACTAAAAGGAGTGGTTTTAATAAACAACACCAATAGTGGTAAAAATATGGCACTACAAAAACACATAATTAAACTCTTCTACATATTTCTACAAGACTTATTAAATCAAGAACAAGAAGGGGTTGTTATTTTTATCAACCAAATTCAAGATACAGCTTTAACTTATATCTTAACCGTACTAAAATTTATTTTCCAAGAAGAAACCGTTTTTAAAAAAGTCATAGAAACAGTACATACAAATTTAGAAGTTCAAAGTATCGATATGACCAAAAAAATTAATTTTGGAATCTATTTTTTCCAAACATTCGCAGAAAGTGTAATTCCAACTGTAATTAACAACATGGAAGGGTTTTTAAAAATTTCCATCGAACAAAATAAGATTAAAATAACAGTTGAACTTGTTATGTTCGTTCTAAATTATATTACCAAAGAAAATGTGTATAGAAAGACGTTTGGAGATGTGGCGAAAAGTTTGTTGGAGGTTTGGAGCAGTTTCGTGGATTATTTTAATGAAAATATGGAAAGTATTAAAGTGGGGGTGGAATTTTTGAAACTTTTCGTTCGAATTTCCGATTCTGCGTCGTTTGAAATGCAAGATTGGTTGGTGGATTGTTTCATAAGAGACCAAAGTAACGATCATATGGAAATGTTCGGTCTGATGGCGGAAATAACAGGATATGATGTAACGGAAAATCAGAGGTGAGATTCTTATAGGGTGTTTCAAAAATTTATTTTTTTCCTATACTGGGTGTCCCAAATTATCGTATACAGGCTATATCTCGTTTATTTGACAAGATAATGGGCTCATTTACATTTTTTATTTTATTTTACCATTAGGAAGAGCACATCATTTTGAGGCTCTGTGCCAAAAATTAGACGTCAGCGAGACTCCTAAGTCGCCTAAAAAAAATTATAGACATTAAGGGGAATCTATCGGCAGCGATTTGACAAAATATCGAAGTATTTTTGGCAAAGAATTTTGAGGTAATGGATGTATTGAAAATTAAGAAAAAAATATATCATGTAGATTAATGTTGAACTTAGAGTTCTCATCGAATAAAAATTTTGAAATGCTAACCAAATTTTGTTGAAAAAAATACGAATCATGAGGTAATTACACATATTAAGCAAAGTTTGAGCCCTTGTAAACAATTAAATATGGATTAAATGGAAAAAATAATTGATAAGAAGTCTAATTTGAAGCTTTATGAATAATATATAAAAATCTTAGAATCCTCAAATTACTTATGACCGTACAATTCCTTATTGAAATTCGGTTGCTACCACTAAAATATCGGATAAAAATCCATCTTTCGCTTTTCTATCCTTCTATGACTGACATTGTCTCTGCTTCGGTAGTCGCGTGCCGTTCCATTGTTGATACAACGCTCGCCGGTCTCGGCGGTCTCCCAGTTCAGTACTGACGAAGCTTATAGAGGAGTACGTGAACCAAAATCCGCTTGGACCGCTTGGCTACCTACATGTTGCGGAGCTTTCATATTTCTGATAAAATTTTCGTTATGTGGACTTAAACGTGAGGTCGTAGGGAAACAAAAAATATACACCCGGTGGACACCCGGTATTTTGTCGCACCCTGGTATAATTTCTAGTCTCAAAACTCGATTTTTATTTCCAGAAACGCTTTGAAAACATCTTTAACAATTCTAAACGAAAAAATCACTTCACAGTCTATAGACCGTCAAATAGTGAACAACAATTTCACCAAATTAGTAACTTTCTTCCCAGTTATAAAATCTGACGTAATTTTCGATTATCTAACCGAAATATATGTCACCAAATCTAAAAACATCGAAATTTACAACTTGGTAGCGAAATTTATGAAAAAATTAGACAGCAAATTACAATTATTATTCCTGCAACACGTTTACAACAAAGTTACTTCTTCAAACGAACTTAGATACCAAATAGCCAAAGATATACTACCACCAATGCTGCAAAACTGTTCAGTTGAAGTTTTAGAACAATTTTTCGTGGACAACATTGAAAATATATTGGAAAATTTCAGTGAAAATGACTTAATACGTTGCACGATTAATTTTATTCTTGTGGAAATACTGTTTTTAAAAATACAGATAGGTACCCAAGAAAGAACTGATTGTCCCATTTCGGAAGCTTCCAAAAGACCGAAATTACTTCCAGTTCTATTAGATTTTGCCCTAAAAGCATTCCAAGTAAGTATAAGCATTGTTTTACAGAGTGGAGTAGGTTGTGGAGTTTACTCCAGAGCAGCTCTAAGCCTAAGGACTGAGTGGGGAATGGGGAACAATACCAGCGTGGCTGGTATCTCAATTGACACAAAAGAACTGAGCAGAAAAGGAATTTTTGGCAAAAACATAACAATCTGCACTGACAGTAGACAAGCCCTATTAGCCTTGAACAGACAACGGGTTATATCGGGGCTAGTACTAGAGTGCCAACAAGATTTAGCTAACACCTCGGCAGATAACAATATTATCCTAATATTATTGGGTTAAAGGTTTAATTTTGGATTACTCTGTTCCCTATATGGTCCTCTTCATATCCCACCTCCTCCTTATCGTTGTTTCTCTAAAAAAACTTCCTCCCATTCTACAATTCAGATCTTGGACCTCTTCTATTACCTATTCTACCCAACTCCTACCTAATATTGGATCACTCACAGTTCCCTATGTGCTCTTATTCATATACCACCTCCTCCTAAGCTTAGTTTCTCTAACAAAACTCTCTCCCATATATCATTTCAACTCTCTTCTAGTACTTATCCCACCTTTCATAGTTTTTATCTACCAAGATCTCAGCTTTTGTTACTTTCAATTCCCTATACGCTCTTCAAACCTCAGTTTTTTGTCTTCTAGTACTGTTCTAGGTCTGTTAGTTTCCGGTACTCTAACCTGACCCAATACCGCTTGCCCACTAGCCAAACGTTACACCCATGCTAAATCCCTTGAGAGATGGGATGGAATCAAAGGAAGCAGTCTTGCCAGGATCACCCTGGGCGACCTTGGGAAGCTGGCGTCGAAGAAATATTTGGCAATGACCAGGAAAAACCTACGTTTAACAGTAGAATTTCTGACTGGCCACTGTCAACTAAGGAAAAACCATACTATGGGGCTAGTGGACAGACCTCTATGTAGGATGACCCCCTCCATCTACTCAGTTTCTGAAGAAAGTATCATTTCTCATGGAATAATTTTAAAATATCTTCATATACATTCTTCCTTTTCCACTGATTTGAACAGCTTAGATTATCTTAGCCCTACCAGTCCATCTATTTGCATACAAGTGTGTTCTGTAGGTTGCCTAACAGTAAAATTAACAATTTTCCAGATACCCAATCAAGACGACATTACTAGAAAGTATAAATGCCATGCCTATAACGCTCTTGCTTCAATTATATGCAATTCCGTCAAAAACGAAGCTTTTTACGAAAAACTATTTGTTAGACAATCAAAATTTGATAATAAAGATATACTATGGCATGGTATTATTAATACCGAAATCGAATATGATTTTCCGAAAGATTTCGACTCGATTCCTACTCAGAAAAAAATTTTAGTCAACATTAGAGACGAACTTAGACACAACAGAATTAAAACAAATACAATGTCGAAGAGTTTGCAATATATCGAGTCTCAAAGATTGTTTAACAGTTCTCTAAGCGAAGATGTAACAAAATATGACTTTACAAATAGTTCTATACGAACAGAAAGAGTAGCTGAAGGAAAACTGACGGAAAATAGAGCGGTGCAAAGTGAAGTATTTTTAGATAGTACGGAAATTAACAACCATGAATGTATGAGCACCATCTGTAGTCTCATACAACATTTATTCGACAGTAATGTTTGTCAGTTACCTACAGAGGAAGATGATTGTGTTAAATTACCTTCTATATTAGAAGGTATTAGATTGCTGCTTCTAAATCCCACTACTCATAAAAATGTTAAAATTTTTTTGGTTAAAATTATCGATAATATGATAGAAATATTTTCTTACTACGCAAAATGGTTCTTAGAACCACTCATACAATTCGTAGTCGATAATTCAGCGGGTGGTACCATAAATTATTTCGTTTCTGATGTGGTGAGTTTTAATTTTTTTTTGTTTTACGAGGGGTGTTTTTAAAATACTTTTTTTCAGCTTGTTATAATATCAAAATGGGCGACTCATACTTCAAATCTTTCCGATACCGAAGCAAATCTAGCTTCAAATTTACTTGATTTTTTTATTAAAAATTTAGAAAAAGACCGTCAAGATGTTTTTAAATACAATATGGAGCTTCTTAAACTAATAGTGGAATCTTGGAAACACTATCTTGCAGTACCAACTGGTACAATTCTAGAAATGTTAAAATCAGAACAACGTTCAGAAATTGCTGTTCACGTTTGTTCAATTCTTTTAGTTAACGATTTAAAACCGTGGGAAAGAGCTTGCGAACATGAGTTTTTAGGTTTATTGTTGAGGAAACTTAACAGCAAAACCAGGCAAGTTTATAGAGCGTGCGCTGAAACTTTAGGCCCTCTATTGAGTGTTTTAGAAGCTTCCGAATTCGTAGAAAAAGTTAACGATGCTTTGAAAGCGATACCGGAGATGGAAAAGTATGTGGTGTGTCTTGAAGGTAGGTACCTACAGATTGATTCTTGATATACGTCAATTGATAGTTGAAATTTTTTTTAGGTATAGTTATAAAATTTCCGCAAATAGTGGATATCTTTCACACGTCTCGTTTGATTGGTTTTTATAATCAAGTACCGACAAATAGAAAGATCGTACATTGGAAAATAATCCATAAAAGAGTGGATTTGTCTTTAGACATTTTAGACGAGATTAGCGATTTTAAAATAGTTGATTGGCATGAACACATTGAAGATCCAAATTTAGATTTACAAATATTAACTTTGGAAATTATTAAAAAATGTTTAAAGGTTTTTGTAACCTACGAAAATTTCGAAAAAGTACCAGAAACTTTAGCTAGAAGTGTGCACCATCCCAACGCGATTTTTAGGTATTTATATTTTTTTCTCCTAGCGTGAGGAAAAGTCCATTTTTCCGCACTCTTTTTAGTGCGACATTTCAGCAGCCTTTTTAGTGTAGAAACAGTCACTTTTTCGCACTCTTCAGTGTGGAAAGACTCAAAAGAGTCACTTTTCCGAGCTCCTTTTAGTGTGGAAAGAGTCACTTTTCTCCACTCTTTTTAAGTGTGGAAAGAGTCACTTTACCGCACTCTTTTTAGTGTGGAAAGAATCACTTTTCCTCACTCTTTTTAATGTGGATAGAGTCACTTTTCCGCAATCTTTTTTAATTTGGAAAGAGTCACTTTTCCGCACTCTTTTTTAATGTGGAAAGAGTCGCTTTTCCGCCCTTTTTTAGTGACTAAAGAGTCACTTTTCTGCACTGTTTTTTGTGTGGAATGGGTCAGTTTTCCGCACTCTTTTTAGTTTAGGAAGAGTCACTTTTCTGCACTCTTTTTAGTATGGAAAAAGTCACTTTTCCGCACTCTTTTTAGTGTGGAATTGGTCACTTTTCCGAACTTTTTTTAGTGTGGAAAGAGTCACTTTTCCGTACTTTTTTGTGTTTTAGTGTGGAAAGCTTTACTTTTCCGCACTCTTTTTAGTGTGGAAAGAGTCACTTTTCCGCACTAGTGCGGAAAGTAAATTTGTTGTTTTTGAGGAGTATACTGAAACTTGAATATTTAAAATATATATGTTTGTATGGTTGTAGTTTACCAAATGACTGAAAAATTAAGAAATTCATTAAAACTCTGGTATAATTTTTGATACAAAATAACCGTTTTTTTCAATAATTTTTTAAAGGCCCTGGTATAAGCCTCATCAGATGAATGTCAAATAATAATAATTAATTTGTTGAAATGTATTCAATAATAAATGTTCCTATAATTTACCTTTTGGGTTATTTTTCGCATACTAGTAGAAAAAATAGTGTATCTAACACGTGTGGAAAGTGATACTTTTCCGCACTAGTTAGGTAAACTACTACATTTTCCTGAACAGATTTTATTTTTTTAAAACTTTTAGATCTTCAATGTACGACGTGGCAATGGGAATTTATAATTTAAAAAAAGATTCTACGGGGGTTTGTAAAGAAATTCTCATTTCTGGCTTGGTAGATCCCAATTTAGAAAATCAACAAAAAGTAACCAACTTTTGGATGGATCATTCCATACTACCGCCAACAGTGGTAAACAGATTTTCCTTTCTATTATCACAAATGTATAAATCCAAAATCGAAGATAAACTATTAGGACTTTGTACGTATTTTCTCATTGGTCTATTGGACGGTACCGAAAAATACGACAAGGAAATTTTCGAACATCCTTTAGAAGACTGCGATTTCGAGGAATACAAGCTACAAACGAATTGGAAGCTTCAACATCCTTCCGTCGTGCCTATGTTTGCCGAAACGTTGGATACCAACAGCTTGGAAAGGTGAATAAATAAAATTGAAATCTACCATTGTATTTATATCTGGCAACAACGTGTAAAAGGGAAAAATACGTGTTATTCTCGGATATTCAGATCCATTTTATAAATACCCACGTTCACCCTACATCCAAATTTATTATAAACCCTGTTTCCTCAGTCTTGACTCATAAGTTTTACCGATACCTTAAGGGGAATCTATCGGCAGCGATTTGACAAAATATCGAAGTATTTTTTGGAAAGAATTTTAAGGTAATGGATGTATTGAAAATTAAGAAAAAAATATATCATGTAGATTAATGTTGAGCTTAGAGTTCTCATCGAATAAAAACTTTGAAATGCTAACCAAATTTTGTTGAAAAAAATACGAATCATGAAGGTAATTATGCATATTAAGCAAAGTTTGAGCCCTTGTAAAGAATTAAATATGGATTAAATGGAAAAACTAATTGATAAGAAGTCTAATTTGAAGCTTTATGAATACTATATAAAAATCTCAGAATCCTCAAATTACTTATGACCGTACAATTCCTTATTGAAATTCGGTTGCTACCACTAAAATATCGGATAAAAATCCATCTCTCGCTTTTCTATCCTTCTATGACTGACATTGTCTCTCTGCTTCGGTAGTCGCGTGCCGTTCCATTGTTGATACAACGCTCGCCGGTCTCCCAGTTCAGTACTGACGAAGCTTATAGAGTAGTACGTGAACCAAAATCCGCTTGGACCGCTTGGCTACCTACATGTTGCGGAACTTTCATATTTCTAATAAAATTTTCGTTATGTGAACTTAAACGTGAGGACGTAGGGAAACAAATATACAAAGCAAGGTCGAATTTTGTAGATGCCCCTTAATAGGGAACCTTTTTGGCCACTTCCCCTTCCTGTCCAGCATATAAAGCCGATTTTAATCTGTAGTTCTATGGTTTTGTTTAGTTCTTCTACGTCAGTCGACAGAGACGTGTTTGCTTTGCGCCGCACACAAGCGAATTTTGAGTTTGCGCCGACTCAATCGTTTCAAGAGCAGCAAATTTCAAAATATACAAGCTTGGACAGTAGTTTGGGCATGGATGTGGCACCGCATTTTAAAGACCCGAATTTTTTGCATATATCTCAAAAATACAAGGTGCAGAAGAAGAGGTTTTTGAAAGATAAGAATAAAATTTCAAGATTCATGGCGCATTATGAAACGCACAAACAAATTAAAAAAGAAGAAGAAAGAAAAGAGTCGATTTTGGAAAGAGAGAAAAAAGTTACGATTTATAGGAGTTATAGAAAAGGGGATTTCCCGGATATTCAAATTACTTTATCGGCTTTGTTGAAACCTTTACAAGTATTAGCGTTGGTAAGAGATTTTTCTTATTTTTATTTTCAACTTTTCATTTATTTATTTATTTTTTCAGCAAGATAACGAAATTTCCAAAATCCTATTTCTAGAAATATTCAAAGGAGTCGCGAAAAAAATCGAAAACAACCAAACCTTCTTGACCACCGTTTTGGACGGTATAAAAAACATCTTCAACAATTCAGTCCAATTTAACAGATACCTTTTTACGGCCTTATTGGATATTTTATTGAAAAACAAGGAAAAAATGTTCATAGATCCAAAATTATTGTCATACGTAGCTCTAGAAAGCGGATTAGCATCGACAGGAGCTCTATTGATAGAAGAATACATTATAAACGACGTAGACGATCTAGAAGGACCCAGCAGCAGCAAAAGGACTTTTAGAGAAGACAACAAAGATGTTATATATTGGATTAAGTTAGCAGAGTGAGTAGTTTTTATCACAAAAATGTTAGTTTTGGGGGGTTTTTTATTAATAAACTATTTTTACTCAATTTTCTGTAGTACGCCACTGATAAACAGCGTTTTTTAAATAAAAAATGTTGCTTTTTGTTGATTTTCCCCAAAAACTATTTTTTACATAATTTCCCGTACTACGCCTCTGGAAAATGCAATTTTTTAGCTAAAAACCGCTAGTTTTTGTTGATTTTTCCAAAAAAAACTTTATTTACACAATTTTCCGTAGTACGCCTCTGGAAAATGCCTTTTTTACCGAAATAATGCTAGGTTTTGTTGATTTAAAAAATATATATATATTTTTTACTCAATTTTTCCATACTACGCCCCTGGAAAATACCGTTATTTAGCTAAATAATGCTAGTTTTTGTTGATTTTTCCAAAAAAATCCATTTTTTTACTAAATTTTCCGTAATACGCCTCTGCAAAATGCCTCTTTTACCGAAATAATGCTAGGTTTTGTTGATTTTTCACTCAATTTTCCGTACTACGCCCCCGGGAAATACCGTTTTTTAGCTAAATAATGCTAGTTTTTGTGTTGATTTTTCCAAAAAACCCATTTTTTACAAAATTTTTCGTAGTACGCCTCTGCAAAATGCCTTTTTTACCGAAATAATGCTAGGTTTTGTTGATTTTTCAAAAAAAAATCCATTTTTCACTCAATTTTCCGTACTACGCCCCTGGGAAATACCGTTTTTTAGCTAAATAATGCTAGGTTTTGTTGATTTTTCAAGAAAAAAAAAAACGTTTTTCAGCCAATTTTTCGTAGTACGCCACTGGTAACATCGTTTTTTAGCTAAATAATGCTTGATTTTTCAAAAAAAAAATTTCACTCACTTTTCCTTAGTACGCCACTGGTAAACAGCGTTTTTCAACCAAAAAAAGATAGCTTTTGTGGATTTTTCCCAAAAAAAAACTACTTTTTACATAATTTTCCTCACTACGCCTCTGGAAAATACCGTTTTATAACTAAAAAATGCTAGTTTTTTGTGTATTTTTTCCAAAAAAAAACCTATTTTTTAAATAAATTTTCGTAGTACGCCACTTGTAAACAGTGTTTTCAACTGAAAAAATGTTTTTCAATAGAAGATACCCCTTTTCCTAAAACATTTTAGTAGTACTCCACTGGTAATCAGCGTTTTTTAAATAACATCAAAATACAAAATGTAGAGGGTTGCATAACCAGTAGTACTGCGAGCTAAATTTAGAGACTAAGATGCACCGTTTTCATTTCTAGGCTGTACAAGGAACTGGAAGACTGGGACACGGTAAAAGCCATATTTTTAGAAAAAATGGATTGTAAGGAATCCTTCCAAAAAGCAGTAACTTTCGAATCTAAAAGTTTCTACAAAGAAGCCTCAAATTTATATATAGAACTAATAAACTCCGAGCAATCGCGCAACAAAAAAGATTTTTACTACGACTCCTACTTCAAGTGTTTCGCTAATTTGGGCGAATGGGAAAAAATTCCGAACGCCATAAAATTGGTAGTGGGTAACGAAAACACGTGGGAAAGTCTATGGAACGACGAATGGGCCAAACAAAAACTTCTACCTTGGTACATAACGTCGCAAGTTAAAAATGAGCTGTTCAAAGAAACTAACAGCGTGGAATTTTTGACAGAGTTAAACAGCTGCTTAAAAGATACGACAAACGTGGAATACCTCAACACCCACTTCTCAGAAGAACTTTGTAGTTTGTGGTTGAGCGAAAAAGACATACCAACAACCAAACAATATTTGAAGATGTGTTTGAAAAACTTTTTAGAAGACTGGCAAATTTTGAATCCGATGTTCCAATCCCAACGCTATCAGAAGCTGCTCAAATTGCAAAACGTCATAGAAATATCGGATTTTATAGAATTATTCAAAAATTTCACTGAAGGCATTGAAAAATTAACTCAAATTACAGATAAATGGTCGAGTAGTTCAAACGTACCTCCACCAACAATACTACTTGCAGAAACTAAATTGTTGTATAGAAAACAATTTATAAAAATTTTATCCGAAGAGTTGAAAAAAATGGAATGTTTGGACGTGGAAGGTTACCAGGAGAAGTTGGAAAAAGCGAAGATTTCGATGGATTTGGATTTGATCAACTTTGCAGCGGACGCTGGGAATTTTTCTATGGTGAAAAAGTACATAGAACCGCATCTAACTTTGGACCATCCGAAGTTAAATGAAGCCAAAGGAAGTATTTATGTTCTAAAAGCAAATATGATCAACAATTTCGATAATAAAATAACATTTTTCCTTAAAGGTGTTCAAACGTTCGGTAAGTTAGTCGTCACTTTACAGTTGTCAGAACCAAACATGAGCCCCGGAAAATATGCGAACTAAAATAATGTAATGTTTTTCTTATTTATTTTAACAGTTTTTACCGTGGGATAAAATTATACACTCACTATAGCTAATTACTAATTTATTAAAGAAACACTTACACTCTATAATAAACTTAATTTATATACACACTATTTAATGTCTACTAATTTATTTACACTCGGTATAATAATTGTCCTAATTTATCTTCTAGATTATTTATATTCACTATCTGTTCACTCACTGTATACTGAAAAACTCCTCGACTCGCTCGAAAACCCGCGTATATATAGTCCCCCGAATCTCTAGAACTTTCTTGACTATACTTTATAATTCGAGAACATTCGCGATAAACCATTGTACGCTACTCTTTGAGAACAGTCTGATTATTACCTGCAAAGGACCTTTCTAGAAAGGTCGCATTCATAGTTTGCGACAGGACCGGTTTCAGAATCAGTGAGTTCGTAACAATAAGGTCATCGCAAGCAGCCAATCGAGAGCCAATGTTAACGATTGTCCATTAGTAATTGTTAAATATAATCGAAATAATATGACCGAGTGATTTCATCAACATACATCATTTTATTCATTCTGTATCAGTGTTGTCAATGCGATGATGATTATCCGATTCTTAGACAATTTCACTAATTTGGATCCAATAGTTTTTCGAATATTTTGTAGAAGGGATATATAAAATGGCTATTGTTTTTGGGGATTTTTCATATTGACTGGGGTCGAAGACTTTATTTAGATAATCAATGTGTCTTTTTGGTAATTTTGACAAATTCTGATAATTTGAAAAGTAAGTTCGGGTCATTTTCATTCTTGCATCGGCAACACTGGACTATAACCAGTTCATATTTTGTTGCTTTCCATAGAAACTTGACCCTTCTTTTTCATGACTTTAATACAGTCATGTAATTTGAAAATATAGACATTTAAGGCAAACGGTAGTTTTAGTTTTGGTCCAATATAAATTTTTTATTAATATTTAGAATTACATTTTTAGCAAGTTTAACTTTGTTTATATATATATCTCTTAACAGTTGACATTTTTGGTATCGATATTTGTTTATCGATTCAAAATATCGAATTGTTACTACAACTACAGCGACATGAACACGCCCACCAGGGCTCATGTTTGCTTCTGCCAACTGTACTTTACTATATTTATTATGTATGTATGTATTTTTTGGTAACATTCACTGAGACCTAAAAGATCTATTGTGCCCCCATACTTCTACTTAGGGCAAACTGCATCGTTTTAAAGATCTATTGGGCCCCCTCACTTCTACTTAGGGCCAACTGCACCGTTTCTTCTTCTAAGTAATACTTTCATAAGTTAAACTTTATTTATTAAGTAAAACTTGGTGTAATTCAACTTATTTAGCTAAGTCGACTAAAGACAGGACGTACACAGGCGGAAAGGGATTTTTATTTTGGTAAAAATTGAAATGTGACATATGTGACACTAAATTCTGATGTGATAATGTAATAGTCTTTCATATTCCATATCCAAAAATCGCTGACAAACGTTACGAGGGTCGAAAAAATTGAATAATAGGCATTTTTGAAAAAAATTACAACTTTCTTTTTATTACTGCAAAGCCATATATCGATGTCCCTCGTTCAAATT
>CAJUYG010000564.1:110920-167634 GCA_910591675.1 Galerucella calmariensis | reverse complement strand
AATATGTGGTATGATTTATGACCTGCCTTTTTGTTACACCCTGTATATTTCACGATTGTCTCATTGCTTAACTAGCTTTCTATTTCTTTGCTAGTTTTTAGCCTCCTTTCTCCAGTTCTTGTTATGTTCGGCTTCAGTATCGTTCTAAGAATCTTTCTTTCTATGATTTTAAAGTCTTCTGCTCCTTTTTTGTTCATTACCGTTGTTTCTAATCCATACGCGATCACTGGTCTTCTTATACTTTGGCAAGTTTATCTGATGCCGTGAGAGAAATGCAGTCAAAAACATTCGATATTACCACGTTTAACTATGGAAAAGCTAAAGTGCAAAGGATGTACGTTGTACGAAAACCATAATTACCACACCCTCCGAATTACATAATTGGTGATTTTTATCGAAAACTGACTTCTTATTGGCAAGCGCGTGTGTGTGTTCTTCCCTCTTACTTCGTCAATTGACTGATAATAATTTATCCAGTGACGTTGGTATTGTCAGTTACCTTTGTATTCTTAGTTTACTTGGTAAAATAGGTACCGTACGCCATTTGTACGTTTATGACATATATGTCTCGCCTCTTACCGATTCCCCGTAGCTTCAGATAAACTTGCCAAACTATAGCTTTGTAAATTTTTATATTGATGTTTTCTCACTACTTATGGTGACGAAATAATCATTTGTCTTCGCTTAACATTATCTAGAAACATTCTTTTAGTGACATTCGAAGCCATTATCTCCGTTTTGAAACGACCGACAACGTATCCTGTATGATACACACTTTTCTGCAGAAATGGAAAAATTAATCAACTTCACGTCACGTGAAAAAACGTTTATTCTAGAAAGCTCCCTCTCGCTAAACGGCTTTTTTGTCGGTCCGACCTACTACTACGTCTTACTTCTTTTGAAGTATGCGTCAGGTTTTCGAATTGTTTTTGCAAACAATCCTTTCTAATGAGTTCTCTTGTCCGTCGTGTGTTGCCGAAGAAGAAGACGGAGAAAACAATAATTGTTTCTAAGGACTGTATCTGATAGGAATGAAGTGCCCGTAGCGAATTTTTATCAAAACAGTTCTTTTTTGTATTTAAACTAGGAACAGGATTTTTTTCAAACCGATTCTACATTCTAGTGTCTGAAAAATTACCAATATACACAGTGGTTCGCTGTCCTATGTCAAAAATAGTGATATTAGAGAGTGATAATAAGGACGGTACTAGAAACAAAACAAATCCAGAATGAAGGATACTTAAGACTTGTTTAAATCCATGTTTTAACTTGTTATTATTCTCCTACTTGCTGTTATATTTTAAAATTCCCGCCCGCATTAAAAATAAGACCGTTGAAAACTCAAAACACATGCGGGAGCAACTCGAACTACGAGCCACGGTAAAATGGAATATAAGTGCAAATAATGTGATAGTGGCTTTAGTGCACTATCAAGTTTAAGAAGACATGCTAGGAAATTTCATGTTAAAAATCTGATGGATTTGGCCCCTCTTCGCTATGGAAAAAACTATATATATATATTGAAGTAAATATCAGAAAATAAGAAATAAAAAGCTTAAAAAATACAAGAAAACCCAGGCCCAAACCCGGTTGATCAAACTATAACTATGTATAAAAATATCAGAAAATAAGAAATGAAAAACTTAAAAAAAAAACAAAAAAACCCAGTTCCTAACCGGGTTTTGAACCTACGATCTCTGAATTGTGAGCTCGGCACCCTAACAGCTGCGCCAATCCACTCACATTCAGTCACATCGAATAGAAGGTTAAATGCCGCTTGGACGCATGCGCACCTCAACAACTAACTTTCGTTCATCTTCGTGTCCGATGATACCTGAACGGCTAGACGCTAGTGCCAGTCACCGTCTGATTTTCCCACTTCAGTGCAAGAAGCCGAAGCAGCATGAGCTCTCCGGCATAAACATTGTACAAAATAACTAGTTGGGGCAAATAGGCCCATACTTGTTTGAATATAAATTATAATAATGTATTGTAGTGCTTCTATAATTTGGACAATTCAGGTAAAAGCCAACCTTTTATATTCCCAATCAAATCAGTAAATGTTTGATGGTTTGGTTTCATTTTCGCTCTATTTTTCTGATGATCGGTTAACCCACGCGGCGTTGCCAAACAGTAGTTATCGTGGAACTTTTGTTTTCGTACCGCCGGTATGTATTAAATCCTTAAAAGCAACTCGGTTGTTGTTTGTTCTATTGTAAGTGAATGCATCGATACTCGGACTTTATAATTGATGGTATATTCTGTTAATCTCTTCATTAGAACTTTGTTAACTATATGTTTGCCTCATTTTCTGTGTAAACCCGGTCCTTAACTCCGGCGGAACAGTTAAGTGGTCCTTTGAGAATACCTAGTGGGAATCATATATTCCTTTTTGATGGACGTATGTAGAGTATTAGAACCTGTTAATCTCAAGCCACAATAAATATGAACTTTATTACAGCCACAAGCTATATTTGAATTCTTTTTCTCATTAAACTTAACAAGACTACATAACGACGAAAAAAATCAATAAGAAACATCTCTGATGGAAGCATGTTAACAACAGACCCAATATACGTCCCAAACCTAGGAGGGAAGATCAGGGGAGGACCTGGATTGAATAATATTCCGTGCTTGGGTAGGAGAATATAGTGAATAAAAGGGAATGGAAAAAAATTACATAGATTCGAGATGTAGTGAGCAAAAGACAATCCGAGTACCTATAAAAGGAATCAAATCACGAAGAGTGGTATATACTACGACAAAAAATTTTGATAGGCTATTTTAAACGCAATGGCTGGTTAAAATAAAACTTGAGGCTCAGTGATCCAGTTGTATGTATCCATTCGTATGACCTTCACTGAGATCTAAAAGATCTATTTTGTACCCCCAGTAGGGAGAGGTTATGCGAGCGGTATATAGGAGATGAAGTGATACTTCACAACCCAGTTTATCCAAATCAGAATGCGGGAAGGTCCACTGATTCGGCCCTTCACTGATTGGTTGGCAGAATCGAGAGATCATTGGACAACAAAGAATCCACCCTGGGTATATCCATAGATATCGAGGGAGCGTTTGATATAACAACCTTTCCAACAATTACCCAGCAACTCAACTCCAGGAATGTACCTCTGGTAGTAGGAGAATGGATACTCAAGATGCTCTCTAGTAGAGCAATAAGTATCAATGTAGAAGACATCACAGTAAGAGGACTGGTCATGTGGGGAAGTCCACAAGGAGGAGTCTTATCGCCCCTTCTGTAGAACATAGTCCTAGACACCCTGATTAATCACCTTAACAACGTTGGACTCTACACAATTGCATACGCAGATGACATAGTTATCTTGCAGACTGGCAAATTTGTGAACACACTGTGCGATAGAGCGCAGGATGGGCTTAAATTAATTGAAACATGGTGTAAGGAACACTCACTGTCGATCAATCCCAGAAAGACTGAGATGGTCCTTTTCACCAGGAAAAGAAGTTTATCGGGTTTAAAACCTCCCGAAATCTTCAAAAGCACACTAAACTTTTCGGAAGAGGTGAAATACCTTGGTATTACCCTCGACAGGAAGCTAACATAAGACTCTCATCTACACAGCAGATCAAAAAGAGCATATGTGGCTTATGAGCAGTGTCGGAGGACAGTGGGACGCACATGGGGTCTGTCACCCCGTGTGGTCACCTGGATCTACACTGCAATAATAAGAAACATGTTAACGTATGGAGCAATTGCATGGGGACCGAAGGTTCTACAAGCAACGGCCCAAAAATTATATCAAATACAGCGAATGGCTTGAGTAGCGTTCGTTGGCAGAGCACTGACGCAAAGTAAGTCGCAGAGTCAAGGTGCTAGCTACTGTAAAAATATGTTGTTTTATGTTCTAAATGTCTGTGAATAAATCCATTGAATACGTGAGGAACTTTTGTCTAAAGAACCAGGTCCAATCAACAAAAATAACACAGTCCACTAAATCGATCAACATGCCTATTCACACCTCATCGAATATAATCTTTCCAATAGTATCTTTGATTGCCTTGGAACTTCCATAATATATCCCTATTTTTCATATTTCCTCTTTTCTCCGAGTTCAACATTACATAAGCGAAGTTTCTGTGTCCTAAAATCTGCTTTTTAATTTGTCCTGGTACCTAAAATAAGGTGACAATTGTTGTTCCTGTCAAGTTGAGTTTTTCTAGACATTTAAGAACGGCTTAGACAAGAACTCAGTGCTGCTCCAATATCCGACACGATGAAAATAATCATCTTTTATCAATATTGAACTGGGCATACTTTCCTATGGGGTGAATTTTAGCCTGAAAGATACTTAAGATTTTAGCCAATGGT
Source organism: Galerucella calmariensis (assembly GCA_910591675.1). NCBI lineage: Eukaryota > Metazoa > Arthropoda > Insecta > Coleoptera > Chrysomelidae > Galerucella > Galerucella calmariensis. The sequence goes on along the minus strand of CAJUYG010000564.1, from coordinate 163,286 downwards.
TCGGAGTGCTCGGTTCCTGGCCCATATAATCCTATCCCAGTTCATTATATTGCTTTCAAGCCATCTGTGTACCATGGCATTCTTTAGAAGTCCGGTAACCTTTTATGGATCCCATTTATTCTTGTTGCCTATTCATTTTTTCATACGTTTGGGTTGGGCTAAACAGTTGCCATTTCAATCCCTGCAATCCCGTCATGTGCCAGCACCCATATTAGAAACACTTTGTTGTCTCTTGCCAGCAGGTTATGGGATTCTTTACAGTTTCTTACCAGCTTTCTTGTTGCTTAATTCTGTATCAAATTTCTACGAAAAAATATACCTTTTTACCATGTTCTCTGGCTCAGGATGTGGAGTTTACTCGAGAGCACTAAGCCTAAAAATCAAGTGGGGAATTGGAAACAATACCAGCATGGTTCAAGCAGAACTGGCTGGTATCTCAATTGCCACAAAAGAACTAACCAGAAGAGGAATTTCTGTCAAAAACATAATAATCAGCACTGATAGTAGACAAGCCCTATTAGCCTTGAACAGACAACGTGTTATATCGAGACTAGTACTAGAGTGCCACCAAGATTCAGCTGACGCCTCGGCAGATAACAATATTATCCTGAGGTGGCTTAAAGGGCACGACAGGAGTGAAGGAAATCGCATTGCTGATTCTTTAGCCAGGGAAGCCGCTGGACTAAAAATTCTAGGACCAAGTGACACCTACGGCCTAACGACTTCGACAATTGCGGAACTAGCCAAACGTTTCACCCATGCTCAATCCCTTAAGAGATGGGATGGAATCAAAGGATGCAGTCTTGCCAGGATCACCCTGGGCGACCCTGGGAAGCTGGCGCCGGAAAAATATTTGGCGATGACCAGGAAAAACCTACGATTAACAGTAGGATTTCTGACTGGCCACACCTGGAAACACCTCCATACTATGGGGCTAGTGGACACACCTTTATGCAGGATGTGTGAACAGGAAGATGAAACTGTCAGGCATGTCTTAAGCGAGTGTCCGGAGTTATCGTTGATAAAAGAGTGTGTGTTCGGTGATTCTTGGCCTACACCTGCCGATATAAAGGAGATGTCTCCTAGTGACCTGTCCACCTTCCTGAGAAGGACAGGATGGACAATGACCTAGGAGGACAACTCCTTGGGAGGATGTACAATGGGTCACATGTGGCCTAAGTGATGTGAGCCTACACACTCACCCTCCCTACTCTACAGATACAGATACAGATACCATGTTCTCTGATTTCTAAGAAGCAAGATGGTGGTTTTCCACTGTGACCCAGACAGAGACTCGATTTTTTTTAAAATTTACTTGCAATTGGTTTCGAATCCAAAAATTTCACAAACCAACAGTCATTAAAATTAGTTCAAATAATGAAATAAATAAGCTGTTATGGAAGATAAAAAAAAATAATTGCCACAAAACCTTGACAAAAGAAACCTCTTTCACCTTTTTTAAGTTTAACTTGAAATTCGAACTCCAAATTCGTAAGTATACTATTATTGAAAAACTCGTGATGAATTCTAATTTAGGTCCAACTATACACACGACAAAGTTTTTTCATTAAAACAATGATGACCAATTTTAACTTTTATTACATTCTGGATGCTTGATACCGGTAAAGTACTTACGTAGAAAGTTGGAAATTGTAGAAGTACAAACAGAATTAAGGGAAAATATTCATATATATTATTTACTTGTTTTGTAGACTATAATTAAGAATTTCTCACTAATACCTTTATCGTTAATGGAAAAAAGGGAACAATGGTAATCTGGAAGCTTAGGTGGTACATAGTTTACTCAGAAAATCGTTGCAAGACTAGTACACATAGAGAAATCATCAGACATGTTTTAAAACATATGCCAGGAGCTGCAACAAAGTTTGTGCGCAGCCTGTAGTGCATGTCGCTCATATAAATACTACAGATAGAAACTAGAAATCAGCTTGAAACCCCTCAGTTTTTTTTAAGGAGCCGTCCCTTCGCCGGTACCACCTCAGCCTCCTGGGCTTATTGTGGATCCTCCTAGTGTTCTGACTACAGCCTATTCAGCCAATCCGTTCCCTGTATTAACCCATACAATTTCTTTACTGGTTGGATGTAAAAGTCTTCTGGAGTCATTTTGGGTCTTCCATACAGTTTCTGCATTTTGTGGTCCAGCGTCTCACAGTTGCCTAATATGTGCAGAGCTGGTCGGTGTCCATTTTTCCATCTTCTGCATGTAAGGCCTCCGTTAGACAGCCCTATTTTGTTCAGGTGCTCATTTATGAGAATGTGTCTCATAAGAAGCTCCGTCATGGTGCGTAGTTTGTTCCTGCTCATTGAGAGCAGTTCTTCCACTACTTTTTCCGATGGTTCCTCCATGAATTTCTTCCCATGTGTTTGCCTGGGCGCATTTTTTTAGTGTATATTGCGTTGTTCTTTTTCCCACCCTTTCAATCATGACCTAGTGGTGCATCTGGGAATGCCCACAGCTGGTTCGGGTCCGTTCATTAGGGTTGACGATCCTGCTCTTGCCAGTTCGTCAGCTTTTTTATCGCCAGCGATTCATTTGTGACCTGGGACCCACTCCAGTGTTACACTGTTCCGAGTCGCCAGTCTTCTAAGTTCTTCGCCGCATTCCCATACCAGCCGAGATGTTACCTAAGAGCTTTGAAGTGCTTTAAGGGCAGCTTGACTATCACTGTGGATCCTGAACTGTCTAGGCTCTCACGTTATTTGCCCTTCTACAAGTATTGCATATATCTCTACTTGAAATACTGAGGCGTATTTACCAAGCGAGACGATTCCTTCATATTTGCTCGACTTGCTGTATAAGCTCGCTCCGGTGCCGAGCTCATTCCTTGTCTCGTCTCTGTACCAGATCAGTTCGTTCGCTTTGCTGAGTGGTGGTACGCTCTTTTCCTCAAGCTCCTTTCGATTTTTGATAAAAATTTCGAAATTCTTGCGAAAGATATATCTGGTGGTCATGCGGTCTGTTGGCATTTTTAAGATGTCGTCATCCTCGTCAGTTAGTAAGAAAGAGATAGACAGTCGAAGGCTTTGGCTGACTTCCTTTTATAGCGCGCATGCCTTCTGCCTTCTCTCACCAGAGTTAAGATGGACATTCCCACTTACACAACGGCCTATGGTTTGTTGCCTCTATCTGTAGTATCACTATGACGGCGCTTCTAAGCAACTGAATGAACTAACAAAAACTGCCATCCATTACCAAATTGTCCTTGTCCAAATATTGTACAATATTATTACGCGTATCCTGAAGCTTTAAAAATTCAAAAATCCCGCGTCTCAAGTGATAGTTCATACCTATAGCCAAGGTAGGCGCTAGTAATAACTTTATGCCACAGAACGCTCTATTCATTTCTCTATGGATAACACAATTTAAAGTTTCAATAATTTTATTGTATATTAAACGAGGGCATGACAGAGAACACTATATATATTATTATGTGCAGTAGGGAAGGATGCAAGTCAGAAGCTACGCGTGAGACGCTTGCTGGAAAAGAGAAAGGTGCGTTTGAGTTCTCTGTGTATTAGAGGAAGTTAAATATATTCATTTCATTATGAAAAACAATGAGGGGGAATTTTTTTAATAGGATCTTAGACTAAGGCAGAAGTACTTTGGAGAGGAAATAATACAACTATCAGAGCTACTCAGTGTGCCTAATGCATCGGAAATTTGGATAAAAAATCTGCTCAGCTCGTACTTACAATAGTCGTGCTTCTCATATAGTCTCCTTACCTATTCCCTCCTCCTCTCTAATAAAAAAATCTATTATGTATGATAGTAAAAGGTTATTCAATCATTTGCCATTAAAAATTAGGAAAATAAATAACAAAATTCATTTTGGGATAGAGGTAGAAAGTTTGTTGACATCAAGTTTTGGAGTACTATCTCGATTCTTTTGCATAGTGTTAAGTTTGTATAAGGATTTAGTCATTCACATATATTGTTGTTTTTTGTACTTTGTACAATGTATAAATATTTTAATTTTTGTTGTTATAGATTGATGTTTTAAATTAATTTGTTGGACTAACTGTTCTTAGTTTATGATGCTTTAATTATAAGTTGTGAAACTTGAATTAATAAAGCTATTTTTGACTTTGAAAATACCCCCACTCAACAGAGTGGCCTGTATAGGAGACTTGAAGCTTTTGTGATGGAAGTAGAAGAATCAACAAGAAATAATAACAAAATGTCAATTGGAACAATTTCATTATACTTATACAACTTGAATAAAATAATACTTGACCGCTTTTCTTCAAATATTATCTATCGAAACGTTTTCAATCATCTAAGCCAATGAAAATATCCTTCGAACAAGATAAAATAATCCTTTTTCGGTTGTTTTCGAAAGTAATTGACACAATCAATATCACGTATAGTAGCGAATAACAAGTCAATGTAGTAATAGGCCAAATGTTGGTTGAGCCTTCAGCCACTGTTGTACATCTGCCAGCTTATAGTAATTCCAATTTATTGGGTAGACCAATAGAATACAAATCCTTGTGCCAACGGTCGATTTGTATCCAAGTCGGACGTCTCGAAAGCTGAATTAGTTGTTCGCAAATTTAGTTATAGAAATAGGATTTGTGTGTCGGAAATGTAGTTATACTGCAGCATGAAACGTTTATACATTTTTTTCGAGGATGTTTGTTTCAAACTAAAAAACATTAATTATGGCTAGTACCTAAACTTTAATATAATATTTAACAGTATTTCGAAACTCCAACTGTGACATACGTTTTTCCTTTTATCGGACATTCAATTTTCCCCAAATATCCCGGGTTGTCTGGGTTAAGCCGCACTTCTCAACTCGATGCAAACGTCTGTTGTTGACACTTCCAGAATGATAGAAACTTTCCAAAAAGATACGCGGTTTCATCGGCTGACATGTATCAAAACTAGTTCAAAATTAATGAAACATCCCGAATGAATTTTATCGATATATGTATCGTCTGTGAATATATTGAGTGTTTACATCATCATTGTCGATAAAATTTTTTTTTTATTATTTCCAAAATATTTCTCTTCTTCCTGATTGTAGGTTTACTATAACCTAGTACTCTAAAACCTCCAAGTGCACTACTATCAACAAAATATAGCGTATAACTTCAAATGTGACCTACAATGCTTGTGGTGTGTAGGTAAAAATCTTTAATAGACCATGGGTTAGGTTTTTTTTTGTGTTTTGGAAGCCGTTCTGATGCCGGAAACACTGCAGCGTATTGGCTTATTGTACTCTACTCCCACATTCAGTCCACCCATCCAATTATCCCCGTACCTTCGAGTAGACGATTCATTGGATGTGTGCCATATACTTCAGGTGGCACATTGGCTTCTCCGAAGATTGTTTGTCTCCTCGAGTCCAGTGCCTCACAATCATATAAGATATGGGTTACGGTCTCGGTCTCCATGCCACAAAGTCTGCAGCTGAGGTCCCCGTTATATATTTCATGCTGTGTACCTGCTTTGGAGTATTCCTCCACTGAAGTCTATGTTGGCTTTGTACCCATTTATGTAATTGCCCTCGGACTACCTTCTTTGTGGTCTCAAGAGCTGGTTCTGGTTCAACATATGCTGTTGCTGAACCTCTTCTTGAGAGTTCATCAGCTTGTTCATTTCCAGAAATACCGTTATGTCCCGGCACCCACACTAGTCTTACTTTAATGTGGTCTGCTAGTTCATTTAGTTCTTTCTGGCATTCTTCTACCAGTCTGGATGTTACATTGCGGCTGTTTAAAGCTGCAAGGGCTGCCTGGATGTTAGTTAGTATGTTTATCATACGAGTGTCAGTCCTATGTTTGTTAATTCTGACACATTCTAGGATAGCATAAATATCTGCCTGGAATACAGAGGTATGTTCTCCTAGTGAGATGGATAGGTTAGGTTAGGTTAGGTTCTATGCGAGTGACCTTCTCGCCACCTTCACTATGACCTTCGTTAGGTATAATGTGGCTCACCCCTAAGGATTACAATTCACCTCACAATCCTGTGCTTCTGACGAAGTCAATGGTTGTATTTGGTGATACTTTTTTGAAGTCGTTCGGCTCTAAGGTACTAAAATGGAATATATTATACCTTACTCTGCCCGAGGCTTGACATAAGCCTAGTATGTGCTCTGCAGTTTCGTCCTTCAAATTACAGAACCGACAGCTCGAGGTCTGAACCAGACTCATCTTTTTTAGGTGGTAATTTAGTCGACAATGTCCTGTAAGCAGTCCCGACCGAATGCGTAGGCTTGTTCTACTCCATTCCAGGATCTGCTTATTTTGTGTACTTGAAGGGTAGTATATGAACGCCTTCGAGTGGGAGAGCCCCGGTATGTCTGCCCAGAACGTGTAGGCTGTTCCTGATTGTCGCTTAACTATATCCTAGTGCTTTAAAACCTCCATCAAGTGCACTACGGTCAACAAAATATAGCGGATAACTTCAGATGTAACCTACAATGCTTGTGGTGTGTAGGGTAAAAATATTTAATAGACCATAGCAAGTGTTGTTGTGAGGATCGCCGATGTAATCTCAACCCCATGGCGTCGGACTCTGGGTGTTTGGCTCATCGACTAAAAAACCTTTTCGTTTGGGGCTGTGAGGCCGCCCACGAAATCTCCTTTCGATACCCACCCCCACCGGCACTCATTTTCATTATGGGGTCTGTCCTGATTCTGACTACGGATCTCTCTTTTAGTTTTCTAGTCTCTTCAGTATCCTCTTTTATCTCTTATTTCCTTTTTTGTGACTTCTTGTGACTGAAACAATGTCGTGAATAGGTTATCCCTATAAAGCTCGTCCAGATCTACGTCCACTATTAGTTTTCTTCTATCAGTTTTGTGCGCAGGTCACACGAACAATGTGTGTTCCGAATCGCCGCCTTCTTCTCCGCACAGGTGTCAGCTGCTGTCGGACCTATGTCCTCTCTTGTTAAGGTACCTTTCAAAGCCATCATGTCCGCCGATTGCCTGTCAGTCGCCGTGCTCCCGGAGCACCCATTTCTTGAAGCTAGGTATGAGCGCGTAGAACCATCGCTCGTCTTTGGATGCGTCCCACTTTTTTTGCCATCTTGTAAATAACGCGTCTCTCGCTTTTTTTTAATGCGATACTTCTTTTCTTCAGTTAGGTCGCCTTGTTGCCGCCGCCGTTGTAACTCTTGTTAGTGCCAAACATCTCTTCTTTTGACAGCTAAACGAGAAGAGAATCTTTTTTTTATTCTGTTATTTGACGTCGGTCTATTTCTGCACTGAGGCTAATCACCGTCGCCGGGAGCACTCTACCCCTAACCGGAAATTTTGTCGAACCCACCAGTGTTCCAACCAGTGGTAGTGTTCTTTAACGAGCCCAACATCCATAGACTCGGGACCTCGGTTTCACGTCTCATCCGAAAGACGGCATATCTAATTATACCTCGTGCTAGTCCACTGCAGGCTGTACGGGCCCTATGCGATGGTTTTCCCTGGCATGGTCACCCATCCAAGTACTAACCATGTTCGACACTGCTTGACTGTAATTATCGCATCAAACGCGTTCCACTACAGTGCTGGGTCGTCGCCCAAGAGAAGCTTCCAATCCTTTTTTGGTATGCGTATGTCAGAAAGGAGCAATTTTTATAATAAGATACTTGTCATACTTCATTTTGTTGCCGAGATTTGAAAATTTCATCATTCTCTTAGTGTTATTTGTCAACGACGTTTTCTCAAGGTCATACATTCTTGTAACCAAAACATCCAAGATATTGCGTCGGGCTTCGCTTCTTGTTAAAGGTACATTTTCCTCCACATTCGCCAGTCTCGAAAAAGTAGCGACGACTTATTCGCCAAGACACCTATTCATGTATTCGAATGGGACTGTTCTCCCACTCGTAAATTAAGTCGCTCTTCGCTCAGTCGCCGGTCGCCAGACCTCTCTGGGTGCAGACAAGCGACTGATTCGTGACGATTTTTCAGGTAGGATAGTGTTTTAAAGGTTTTTTTTTTTTTTTTTCCATTTTGGGAGCCGTTCAGATGCCGGGAGCACTGCAGCCTATTGGCTTATTGTACTCTGCTCCCATATTTAGTCCACCCATCCAGTTATCCCCGTACCTTCGAGTAGACGGTATAGGTCCATTGGATGTGTGCCATATATTTCAGGTGGCACATTGGCCTCTCCGAAGATTGCCCGTCTCCTCGAGTGCAGTGCCTCACAGTCAGACAAGATATGGGTCACGGTCTCGTTCTCCATGCCACATAGTCTGCAGCTGAGGTCCCCGTTATATAACCCCATTTTATGCAGGTGATCTTTTAACGGGGTATGACCTGTTAGATAACCTGCAATAATTCTTAGCTTATTCCTGCTGATATTCAGTAGTTCTTTGGCCCGCTTTGCACATGTGTCACCTATGAAGGTTTTGCTGTGTACCTGTTTCGGAGTGTTCCTCCAATGAAGTCTATGTTGGCTTTGTACCCATTTTTGTATTTGCGCTCGGACTACCTTTTTTGTGGTCCCAAGAGCTGGTTCTGGTCCAACATATGCTGTTGCTGAACCTCTTTTTGCGAGTTCATCAGCTTGTTCATTTCCAGAAATACCATTATGTCCCGGCACCCACACCAATCTTACTTTAATGTGGTCTGCCAGTTCATTTAGTTCTTTCTGACATTCTTCTACTAGTCTGGATGTTACCTTGCGGCTATTTAAAGCCGCAAGGGCTGCCTGGCTATCAGTTAGTATGTTTATCCTATGAGTGTCAGTCCTATATTTGTTAATTCTGACACATTCTAGGATGGCATAGATCTCTGCCTGAAATACAGAGGTATGTTTGCCTAGTGAGAAAGATCCTTTTGTGTTTCTCTTTTCACTGTACACTCCTGCTCCTGTTCCTTCCCCTGTCTGTGATCCGTCTGTGTACCAGGTCTCTCCTCGGGGAAGTTTCAGTCTGCTTGGGTCTTGCCAGTCCTTTCTGTGAGGTATTTCTACCTCATATTTAGGGCTTGGGAGAAGTTTAGTGGCCATATAGTCTGTTTTCATATCTAAAATGGCTTCACTTATGATATCTTTAACAGATGTGTGTCCTGATCTAACTATTTTGTTGCTCAGATTATCTTGCTGCCTAAATAGTCCCATCCTTGCTTCCCCCATTATCACGAGGTGTAGTGGAGGAAGGTCGAATAAGGCTTCTAGTGCTGCCGTTGGCGTGCTTCTCATGCATCCTGCAATGCTGAGACATGCAAGTCTTTGCACCTTGCCCAGTCTCATCATTGCATTCTTTTGTGTCGTCTTTGTCCACCAGACCAAAGACGCATATGTTATTATGGGTTTAACCACTACACTATATATCCAGTGTATCATTCGCGGACACAACCCCCATGTTTTACCACAAGTTCGTCTTGCCATCATTAGTGTGGTTTCCGATCTTGCTGCAACTTTTTCCATTTGTTTGGACCATGTTAATCTCGAGTCAATAATCACCCTGAGATATTTAACATCCATAACCATTGGAATTTCCGTACCTTGAAGGTATAGTGGTCCCAAACCTGCCAAGTTCCTTCTCTTGGTGTAGGGTACTAAGTTTGATTTGGTGGGACTTATATTTAAACCCACCTCTGTCGTCCATTTTGTTACTATGTTCAGAGCCTGTTGCATGCGCTCTCTGACCGTAGTACTGAATTTGCCTTGTGATATGATGACTAGATCGTCCGCATATCCTAAGACAGTATGGTGTTCCTTTTTGAGTCTCCTTATCAGTCCGTCCATTACAAGGTTCCATATTAGAGGAGACAGTACTCCTCCTTGTGGACATCCCCTTGAAACTCGGGCTGACAATGTTGTGCCCATCAAGGTTGAGAATATCGTTCGGTCTTTCAGCATGCAGTCTATCCATCTGCAGCTTGTTTCGTCAATTTGCTTTTGACGAATTGCCCTAGTGATTACTTTGTGGGAGGTGTTGTCAAATGCACCCTCTATATCAAGGAAGGCTGCTAATAATACTTCCTTATTTTCGAGAGCGTACTCGAAAATAAGGAAGTATTTTCGAGTTTTAAAGGTTATGTTGTATTCGGATAAATTCGAGAAAATTCTTTTATTTTGATTCACTATTAACCAAATGTTTATTAATCAAAATAGAGTGAAATCTTCCAAACTGCTTTTTTTTAAACATTGGCAATACTTTTTCCCGCCTTCTTTCAAACTCTAGTGCTAATTGAAGAAGCAAATTTTTATTTTGAGCCTGATAATATAGAATCATTAAAAACACTCTTTGTTTAGAAATATTCGTTATAATATTATAGCGGTAGCAGAAAAATATAATCATACAATAATTATTGATATAAAAGCGACTGCTATAAAGTGAAATTTGTTTACGAATATTTAACAAGATCCGATCGAAGGAAAACATCTCTTTGCAAAATTCGTAAGCGACCTGCAAATGTGGAGAAAAACGTACCTTAAGCTGGTGTACTCTCTGCATTCGAGAGTAAGGAGCCTCTTGACAGCGTTCGCCATCCTCTTATTATGCGCAGACTCATCTTGCGCTGCACTGCGTCCATGGTGCTCATCGACTATTGCTAGCAAAACTCTAGTTGGACCGAATCTACAACTGTTGCTAGTTGCTAGTAACTTCCTGCGTGCCGGCAGTGCAACTTGATTGTTGGTAAAGATAGAAATTTGACAATATGTTCCTTACTGCCTTTCAATTTTCTCCATGCAATGACGAATTGTCGTCACATCCACTTATGAGAGAGATAAGTCACGTTTTTTTTACATCATTCATCCGCTGCAACGACATGTTAGAGTCATCAGTGGCACATAAAAAACGCAGTTGATGTTGTTTAAATCATCTGACCACTGACAATCTATTTCTAAGTTGATTGTTGTTATAAGCAAAAACGAAATGAATGAAGATACTTTGAGAAGTGTTGTTGTTATTTTTGCCTCTAGATATCGGAGTAGCAGTTCATTTGATAGTTCCACTTGAAATTTTTTCAATTTCTGACACTGTTAATAGCGCCGTCAATACCTTGTTACCACATTTTGAATTTATTTCTATTAATTCGTCCATTTCTTCGACCTCTCCAAAAAATTGTTAGTTTTTTGAGCTTAAGCTGTCATTTTGTAAACCACTATATTTATCCATCATCTCGATACAATGGTGGAGTGGTTTGCAATTTTGGTTAATGCAACAGTAATAAGTGAACGCGTCCTTTCTTCAATCTACAATCCACCAATGAATATAAAAACGCAGTTGGTCGATTGGTGGAACTACCGGTGAATGAAAGAACGAGTCTATACTTAGATATCCTCCTTTGTTCCATTTTACTGTCACTCCACTGAAAACTATCAAGATAGTACTCAATTTTGTATTCTTTTTATTTGGGCCTTCAAAATCGTACTTACTACCCCAATTTCAATGAGAATTCAAAAAAATCCTAAATCATTGAGTATTTCTTTCGTATTGGAAAAGTAGAAAACGGAAACCGAATAAACTCGAGCCGTCTAGTCGAATTGAAGAGTGCAAATGCCGACTATCGCCGTAAGATTTACTGCTACGTTCGAAAATCTATTTACGGATTTAATGCATTTCATTAGATACTGGATTAAGGAAAGTCGAGGATTTAGAATTGGGACTGTCGTAGAAGCTTATTAGGTTACGAATTCTCGTTGTTTGAAATAGTTTCAGGTAATTTGTGTGACTGAAATTTTCGAGCTTCACGACAACTACCGATCATTCCGATTAGTAACGAAAACAATGTTTCGGTACGGATTAATAAAGGTTCATGATCAAATATTTAATTAGATTTATCGAGAGCCAGATAGGTATTATAAACGTTCCAAAACACCGTAAACAATTTATTGTTTTCGTGATTAGTGAGCAAGGAGATTCTGTTTTGTTATAAAAGACCTTGACATCTGCAAGGCTTTATTGGATGATGTAAAACAATGTAGCAGCCCAACAACAACACAACTCGACTCAAGGCGTTGAATGTTAACACAAATTGAAAAATTTATAGGGCAAGTTCTTGCCAAACTGACTTTAAATTTGGAGATTACAAAGCCAGTTCTCAGGGCTTTGTTATCTGATGGAAATTAGATGAAGAAAATTTATTTTGATAAGAAAAGAAAAAATTGAAGGGCGCCACTAATTTTATTTCCTGAAACAAAATTAGAAAATATTCAGATTTAAAATTTTCCTAACTTTTAGCTGCTGTTATCCGCATATAAAAATACTAAGATATACTGAAATTATGGTAATGTTGGTAACTGTGTTCTAAATAAATATTTTTAGATAAAAAAACTTATCTCAGAAAACTCTGCATTCCAGAAATTTCTCATTCCACGAAGCTCACTACAGGCACTACTTCCCTCAGAGGAAATGAATCCAGGGAAATGTATATTCAAGAAACTTCTTAACACGCTTTTATTAGCTTCACTTGTATGTTTGTATATTTGTGGGTTTATAACTCTCCTTTGATTGTTAGTATACTCCATCATCCTAAATGCGTTCGTTAGCTAAGGCGCAGGTTTGTGCTGACGTCACCGCTGTACAGTTGATCATGCAGTCATTTATCTGGGTTCCTGGCTGTTTGCTGCTGGACAAGCATACGTCGCACTTAGCCGGTGCAGATCTTTGGACGGTATTCGGATTAAAGAACTTGATTGTTCCAAGTTGACAGATAAAGCCCCATGTAACAACGAAGCATTAGATGAAATAAAACTACTAAGAGATAATTCATAAGAGCCGTCATTATTAGTTAGTCGCAAATAGTGTAATATCATTTCACAAATCATCAAGCACAAGATGATACAACTCTGTCTAAAATGATTAATTGAAAAATTTCATTTATATTTGTAGCAAGACATAGAATTATAGGATCGAATTTTATTACGTTGTTCAAGAAGAATTTTACATTCGTGCACCCTCTGTTGGAAATTTATAATACTATCAATGAGAACTTAAAGAAAAACTCTATTGACAATAAATCGAACTAAAAAATGAAAAATATAGTTAAAAAAAACTGAAAAAACACTCTTTTAAAGAATATCTAACTAAAAAGTTGAAAATAATTTCAAAAATAAATTTAAAACAATAGTATATAAAAAAAATACTAGTATAATTGAGGGAAAAGCGTGGGGAGCTCGATATACGAAAATTATGGCACAAAGCGCCCCACGCTTTTCCCTCAATTATACTAGTATTGTTTTATATACTATTGTTTTAGTTTTTTTAAACTATATTTATTTTGGCCCAGGAACTTGGTTGGCCTAGGAATAGGGTATTTTCCTATGGGCGGAAAAAATTAAAAAAGAGTCGGAGCAGGTACTTTGTGGTACTATTATGCCAGAAATCAATATTTCACACAAATAAATTAAACCAGTGATTTTTTATTAACTTAACAAAAATGGTAATTTTCAAATATTTACTCAGCGCGGGAAAATATGTGAGTTTATTGTGACGTCAGAGGTCTCGTTGCTTGCTTGTTTCTTATAGGCCAGCTCAGGTGGGCGGCCGCAGGTCGAGCCGATGGTTCCGATTCGGCTGGTTAGGGTCAAGTCGCTCGGGATGCGGTAGCGACAAGACCACTGACGTTATAAAAAAATTAGCGCGTTTTGGCGCGCTATTTAAATAGAAAATAGTTGGTTTTGGCAACTTTCCCGCTTAGTAATAAATTGAAAAAAATTTGGAGTACTTAACTGAGGTCAGACAATCTTCTAATGGTATTTAAAAAAAATTGTCAAATACCCTATTGTGTCCAAGGATTTGTATTGCCTAGGAATTGGGCTAAAATCTAACTTTGTGTCCAAAAAAATGAAAACTACCGAATCAGACATTTGAATATAGTAGTATATTATACACAAAGGTTATTATTGGCATAGAACCAAGATTATTTGATTATTTATAAATGTCTTCAACACCATGGTGTATATACAATTTACACTACTAGCCAAATTTAAGACAAATATTAAAAATAATTCACAAACACACCTCGAGGAGTGTTCACCCCGTCGTCTGACTGACAAGTATATACACTGTCAGTTTCCGATATATATTATGAACGTACTCGTTATGCCATCAGTCATATTTGGTTTAGCGCGAATTTTATACTAATGGCATTCTTATTCAAATTATTTTATCTTGATAGGTATTTCCAAGCAGCAAATATGTTAAAGACATAGGTATACAAACGCTACGGAATCGTCAAAATAAAAAATGAAAAACATTATTGTGGTTTGATTCCCAGAAAAATGAGAGAAAAAAGAATAAGTAATGCCACAAGGAACTTACAGAAGACATATTTGGTTTTACTTGCTGAATTAAATGTAGTTTCACATTATAAGGGTTGGAACAATTGAATTAAATCATTAAATATTTTTTTTCCAAAATGTTAACTGCAAAGTAAACGTTTCACATGTTTATTATTATTTATGAGAGGTAAATTTGTTTTATATATTTTATATATTTCTTACGTCAAGCGGATTATTTTGTGAAAAATAAAGTATATGACGTCTTCTATAAAATGCAAAATTATACGCTATACGTGTGAAAAATGCAAACATTGAGAGGAACACTAGTTATTCAGAAATCGGCCGTGACTGAGAGAGTGGAAAGTCCTGAAAAGCTCTGGACGTCTTCCATTTTCCATAGAATTTACCACGTTTTTCACGGTCGGTGAAATGAAGCCGAGGAAAACTCTGAAATATGGTTCGCGATAAGGAAGCATCGCTCCGAACGTGTATTTTAAAAATGCCGTGCTAATAGTCTGCAAAAATGAGATTCTGTGCCGTTTTCGGATATCGTCGTTTTGTGGAAAACTCGTTGTAAAATAGGTCGGGTGGCTTTTTCAAATTTTTATAATACTCAATAAAAAAATATATATTTTTCTAATATTCCATGAAAAGAATTGTTGGCTAATCGATCATGTGTTGAAAAAAAGGAGAGACAATTTCATAAAAATAAGCTCGCATTTTCAGAATGATGACAGTAATGCCAACTTATATTCGTGACACCGGTCAAGAACAATAATAAATATATTATACCGTGGAATTTTCAATTAAGTATGTTCTATTTAATTCACTTAATTAAATACAGTTCAACATTATAAGGATCGAAACGATTCAATTGTTAGAGTAAATCTTAATAGGGAGCTTGAAAACTCTTCCAGAATGTGCGTTTCCAACGTAAAATATACCAATTTCATTACACCCTCATTTAACATAACTCGGAACCGCCCTAGGTATATCATCATCAGACTTGTCGCGTCACACTCCTATCCCTTTTTCTCTTCAAACTTTTCTCAGTCCTCTTCCTTATTTTCTTCTCAATATTCATACAAATTTGGGGAATATTTATGGAATTAGTAGTGTAATGACTATAATATTATGATTTAACAATAACAAAGTTATTAAAATAGTAGTACAGCCAAATAGCTTTTACAAATAGAAAATTGTAAACAGGATGGGAACAGTTGGAATTGGTGAATAGGCGTATAATAAACGTGAAAAAAATAAATGCGTGAGCAGGGGGGTTTCCAGATATATTTGGGGTGTGAAAAGGGGTGGAATTTTGGATTATTGCGATTTCCGGCGAAAGTTAATGTCGGAGAGAAAAGTGTACAACAAAAAAGTTGTAAATCATAAAAAGGTCTACAAATTTTGTAGGAATGATTTTTTCATATAACCTCAAAAACTCCGAGAAAATGCGAAAAACCGCTTTTATCGTTTTTTATTTTCCATTTACACAATAATAATTTTATTTAGATAAAGCTTGGTGGAAGTATACCTTTTTTATGTCCGAAAAATCCACAAATTTTTCCAGATGAAAATATCAAGAGACTTCCGAGATAATCACGTTTCTCGGCCCAAAAAAATATTTTTCAAATTAAAATTCTCCTTTGGAAAATTGTCGTAGAGACCTCATTCATGTCGCCAGTTTTTCGCCTTGAGTTATACTTTCTTGTGAAATATACATATACAGTCTTCATTTGAAAACATGCTTAAAAATTGAAAAAATCCAAAAATGAATCCTGCAACCATCTTTTTTTTACTGATTGTTAATAATTTATTCAAATTTTCAAATAATTCTTAAAACCCAATTGCACTATTCATTTGCACGGAAACAAGCAAAAGATCCTTAGGACGAGTTGTACCAAACACATAAACTCGGGCTTTTTTCGCTTCAAAGTAAGCTAATTCGACTAGTCTATAGCCCGAGATGTCCGCGATGCAATCAAAAGGGAAGTACTAGCAGATCCATGTAAACGTGAGCCCAGTTCAGCGTCGTTAAGTTTGTCTCAAGTTAACAAAATAATATTGCTATGGGATTTAAATACTCCTGAAGGTGTTATACGTGAATTTCACCATATTGCTGCTGTAAAATTAGCGTAGTGAAGAGAAGAGACAGTTGCTTGTCTGGCGGATTAACCTAAATCTCGATCAAAGACACCACAACAAGATCATAAATATTATGCGTGGTAGAGTTCATATAATAACATTTCTGGTGTGCGTCATCGATTGTTAATGTCGTTCTAACACATTACGTTGAAATAAATGGAAAAAAGGCAGGTCTGTGATTAATCCTAATCAAAATATCACAATAATGAATCGTTTAAATGTATTACAAACCTTAACCCTAATCTTTGACATGAAAAATTTGACTAGTTGATGTTTAGATTACGCGTAAGCGCGACTTATCAATCGGGAAAAATTACGACATTCAAAATAAGATGCAGACGTACATTTCGTAGCGACAATGTGACTTACGTCTTTTTCTAATGTCCCACTGATAGTAGAGAACATCAACAAATCTAATGTTACATTAAATTCAAATAATTGTATCACTAACTGTACTTTTAATAAATAAATGTTTTTTATTCTTTTTTTAATTTCCCAAGAAATTAAAAAAATAATGAATAATATACCACAGGGAACATACAGAAAATGAAATAAATGTTTTGTTTTGCTTAGTTATTTTCCGCTGAATATCCCTCGGACATTGACAAATTATGATGCATAATTTCATGATAAGTTTACAAAGCAACGAGCTTTTGATTATCATCAAATTATCTCGTTTATTATCAATGCCCGAGGGATATTACTACTGAGAATAAAAGTAATTGGCAGAAAACTAATCACGTTTTCGGGTGATTGTATGATATACATTCAGAGGTATAGATAATCGTTTTGAAATAATTTGGTTTTAATAGACAGATGACAGATGATGCGTCTTTGGTTTGGTGGACAAAGACGACACAAAAGAATGCAATGATGAGACTAGGCAAGGTGCAAAGACTTACTTGTCTCAGTATTGCAGGGTGCATGAGAAGCACGCTAACGGCAGCACTACAAGCCTTACCTGGTCTTCCTCTATTACACCTCGTGATAATAGGGGAAGCAAGGATGGGACTATTCAGGCAGCAACCTGAGCAACAAAATAGTTAGATCACGACACATATCCATCATGGACATCATAAGTGGAGCCATTTTAGATATGAAAACAGACTATATGGCTACTAAACTCCTCCCCAGTCCTAAATATGAGGTAGAAATACCTCACAGAAAGGACTGGCAAGACCCAAGCAGACAGAAGTTTCTCCGAGGAGATACCTGGTAAACAGACTGGGGAAGGGACAGGAGCAGGGGTGTATAGTGAAATGAAAAACCCAAGATGCTTCGTCTCACTAGGAGAACATACATCTGTATTTCAGGCAGAGATTTATGCTATCCTAGAATGTGTCAGAATTAACAAACATAAGACTGACTCTCATAGGATAAATATACTAACTAACAGTCAGGCAGCCCTTGCAGCTTTAAACAGCCGAAAGGTAACATCCAGACTGGTAGAAGAATGCCAGAAAGAACTAAAAAAACTAGCAGACCACATTAAAGTGAGATTAGTGTGAGCGCCGGGACATAACGGTATTTCTGGAGATTAACAAGCGGATGAACTTGCGAGAAGGGGTTCAGCAACAGCATATGTTGGACCAGAACCTGCTCTTGGGACCACAAAGAAGGTAGTCCTAGGGCAAATATAAAAGTGAGTAGAAAGCCAACATAGACTTCAGGGAAGGAACATTCCAAAGCAGGTACACAGTAAAACCTTCATAGGTGACACATGTGTAAAACGGGCCGAAGAACTACTGAATATCAGTATTAATAAGCTAAGAATTATTACAGGTTATCTAACGGGTCATATCCCGGTGAAAGATCACTTGCATAAAATAGGGTTATATAACGGAGACCTTAGCTGCAGACTTTGTGGCATGTAGATCGAGGCCATAACCCATATATTATTTGACTGAGAGGCACTGAACTCGAGGAGACAAACAATCTTCGGAGAAGCCAATGTGCCACCTGAAGTATATGGCACACATCCAATGGACCTATATCGTCTACTCGACAGATGACACAGATGACAGATCTATGATGTGTGAACAAATCTACCTATTTATTTTGTAATCAAAACCGCATTAGTTCGGTCCTCGTTAAAATAACACCCATATAATAAAAAAAGGAAAAATATATAGACGTCCGCCTTTGGTGAATGTCTCAGTATAACTCCCGGAAGAATATACTCTAGTCGCCGACATACTTTGTCACACAAAGCAATCTGGTCTCTTTCGTTCCCTAATCTGTTTGCCGTAGATTAGGAGATATGGCACGACGTCAACTCTCTTATAAAGGTTTCACATGCCTTTGAGAATAACAAAGAAGCCACATAAATTAGGCATTATCGCTTCGCGTAAAAGGTCGTGACTACTAATACGTGCTTGATTAGGAGGTTTTTAGCAACTACGGTCCGTCGAGTCGTATCCTCACCCACTGCCGATTCGCCACTTCATGTCCGCCACAAAAAGTTGGGTTAGTTAATTAGAGAGAGGAATTAAACGGTGTCGTTAAATGTATAGCGATGTTTTGTTATAATTTAAGGGTTGTTGGCGAATAATTTATGAAATTTGTATTCGGGGGTGCTTTATCTAGTTGTAGGGTAAGAACAGATTCATTATTATTTTTTCAAGAAAAAATTTAAACAGCTGTTTTTCAGACGCAAAATACTAATGCAGTTTATGAAGCAATGTAAATCATTATTTGTCTCATAATACGTTATTTATTCACGAATCAAATGCAACAAACGCGGTTTCGATATCTTATTTAGTTTCTGAGTAATCTAATTTTTTATAAACATTAGGTAAAAGGAATAGACATTGTTAGAAAAAAGACATATGTCACAAAAAATTGTTTTAACTTACAATAATGTTTTCACACATACTAGAAGGTTACAGCTATCATATTCAAGGATTCAATCAACAATTTTTTCGGTTTAACTGACTCAGACGTTAGTTTGAAATTTCACCTTAGTAACAAGTAAGATATCTGTGCGGTTTTTCATTTCAATTGAAATCTGAAAAAACCCACTTAAAGGACTTGGAAAAACACAACTTTTGGCGCTTTGAATGTTCAACTCGGACCATTCAATCCCGAGTTAATGAATCCCAAACTTGATCAATGATTCTCGGCAAACGATCAACAAGCTAACGAAAAGGAAAATACCGACATGCAGGTACGATTCAACCTCTAGCCACATATTATAATCTGTGATCTCGCCGCTATACTCAGCCATTTCCTCCCCTCGGAATCACAGCGCCGAGAGCCTCTTTCGCGCACATTCTCTCTTCTATTTGATTCAATTGTTGATAAGTTATGAAAGGTGGGTGTGTTAAGAATATCTGAGAAGTATGGAGAAGGACCTGCATGACAGTATTTTTTCATTATATTGTTGTTCGTTTGCCTAGAATCGTTGATCAAGTTTGGGATTCAATAACTCGGGATTAAATGGTCCGAATTGAACGTTCAAAAGTCCTTTAAGTAGGTTTTTTCAGATTTCAATTATAGTCTGTTTCTTATTGTCTGACAGCACGCGAAAAGGTCACAGATGCTAGTCAGGTAGTAAACCATAAGCGTCACCGTTAATCTAAGGAATTTATTTACTATTTAATTTTATACCCGATCTGATATATAAAGGTAGTATGAATGTAAATTCGGTTAGTTTAAACAACTAACTGACTAACAGGGATGTATAGATAACCAATACAGACACCTACTTGTTTTGCATTAGAATTTTAGTATTTACTTGTAAAATTCTTAGGATCACTCTGTAAGAGATAAATTTCTATTTGAATATTTAATGAGGCTACTGTGCTGTCAAACATTAAGAAATTAACTATAAAATAAAAAACCACAGAGATATCTTAATTGTTACTAAGGTAACATTTTAACCATTTTTTAAACTGAAGTGTGAGTCAGTTAAACCGGAAAAATTGTTGATTAAATCATTGATGATAGCTGTAACCTTCTAGTATGTGTAAAAACATTATTGTAAGTTCAAACAATTTTTTGTAGCATATGTCTTTATTCGAACAACGTCGGATTATCATCAACCATAATATTTTTAAGGGATTCCATAAAAAATCTGGCCTACTGCTATCCATCCACTATTATATTATCAGAGATATTATGGAAGAGGTTATATTATTATAATTTTTATTTTCATTACAGATCAAATTTGAGATCGTTTGATTGCAATATTGTGTAGCTTTTTTAAAGTTTTATACTTTGAATTATGTCGCTGCGTGATCGAGTTGTGTATTTGGTTGCACTTGCTGTGAAGTAAAAAATCCCGATTTATCTTCCCAAAAATTTCCTCCCCTCGAGGGAGTGAAAATATAGTCTTACAACACAAAATACTAAAGCACAAACAAAGAATAAGCGAAAGTTTCACAAATACCACTGTGAACATAACTAAAATAGTAAAATAAAACCCCTTAAATACCAAAGGGCTTGTACGGCAGCTGATTTATTGATGACATGACATTGATATCTATGGAACTCTACTTTTCCCAATAACAATTAAATTTTTATACACACCCGTCAATTTCTTTTTTTTTGTAGAACTGGGGTAGTGAAATGGGATAATTTGAAACGGTTCACTCAATATTTGAACTATAAACACCCTCTAGCCATAAAAACCGCTCTAAAAAAAGTTTTTCGCTTTGCACTTTAGACGTATTAAAATGCCTTTCCGTAGTTTAGATTTTTCTTTCCAATTATTCACCAGCGAAATCTTTGTTTTCATTCCCAAAACGTCAATTTTCATCATTTTCCTTCATCCGAAGGATTAAAAGGTTTGTATCAGTGAAGTTCTTGATGAAAATGATTTAATTACTTTTATTAAATTTTAATCAAGGAAAGTGCTTCCGAGTGCTTCGCTTTCCGCGAGGTTATTTTAATTATATTGATGTTTTTGTTTATCAATGTTCGTTTGATTTATAGTTGGATGTTTAGCACTTTTCCGGCAATTAGACAGATACATTTAAAATGACACCCCACGGCATTGTTGGTTAGTGAATTAGACAGGAAGAGCGAATGACGTATTAAAGATAGACCAGCCTTCACACATTACTCCCTATACAATGTTTTGGTCGAATACAATGCACAGTAGCGTATCATTTCGAAAGGGTTTTTTTTAATTATTTTAAGTATTTAAGATCATTCTGAGTAGCATTTGAAATTTTGACAATTACTGTGTCAAACCTAAAATCTTATGTAGAAACCATGAAGGTGAAAGAGGGAGGAGAAAACATAACAGTATAAAGAATCATCGACCAAAGTGGCTCCTCGATATGGCCGACTTCCGTTGAAGCGTAAACAAATCAGAGGTTAAATTAAATTATCCAATTAGGGGTATTAGGTGGTATATATTGGATAAAAGCAGTCTCCAAATACTATTGTACAACTCAATATTAACTTAAATTTATACTAATACTTATAAATAACCTATTTTTCCAACGTGGCTTTTCAATTTGACACATTTCAGTATATTAAGGTTATCTACACAAGAATTGATGACTAATGTCACTAATGTGGCTTCTCAATATGGCGACTTCCGTCGAAAGTTGGTTAAACCACTACCACGCTTACCTTCCCCCCTTTTTCTTTTATCTCGTTGGTAGAAACATACAAGAGATTTTTACCATTTCAATTTTCTTGAAGCACATATTCAGTGTTCAGCTAATACCTTCCGATACCTGTGTTCACTAATGCCGAAATTACCATAGATTATGCTATTATTAATTTCTTAAGGCGCGTTCAAACTAAGCCGCGATCTACTTTTGGCATAGCCAGCGACTGTGAAAACGTCTACAGATGTGTTGGCATTCATTTAGTATAGTTGCACAGTGTTCACAGAACAGTACAATGCCAAAATAGATTCATCAAACTAACAACTTTCTCGTTCGTCCACTCTATCTGAAAGCACGTGCTAACTAGCAGACAGACTGAATCCCAGTTTGAGCCGCGGAAAGCCACCTCACTGTCTTCCTTTGAAGGAGGACACCTCAGCGATTTTCATTGGAACACAGCTGGCTTATTGGCACGTGCCAACGGTCGCGTCTATATCCAACTGGTAAACATCGGCATAATGTGCACGCGCCTTTATCACAGCATATTTTATTTTACATAAAATTAATTTGCTACATCTAGCTTCCTGCTTCTTTGATCATTGTACATTATTTTCAAACTAAATATTTTCAATTATGAAATTATTGGCACTCAGCGGCATAGTGTGGACGCGCCTTTTAAGGCTCTGCGAGATACAAATAACTGCTTTCACCATGTTCTGAAACCTTTGCTAAATTCCATTGATTGATGATTGATTGGTTCAGCATCACAGGTCAGAGGCTTAGAGTCCTCGGCACTTCAGCCTTCAGGCTTTTTGTGTTCTTGGTTGTGTTGTATATGAAGAAGCCAGTAGCTCTTATCAGGCTTATAAGGCTTTCACTAGGTCCTTTTTGGAGAAATCCTCTTTTGGATAGTCTAGTCCTAGGAATCTATATCTCCATTGAGATAATCCATCACAGTCAAAGATAATGTGCTGCTTCTTCCTTTTCCATGTACAACCGACAAATAGGTTTCTCCCTATGCCGATTTTATGCATGTGCTTCCTTAGGGTACAGTATAACTGATGTTTAGTTTCAGTCCACCGAGATATACAACCACGTTTAGCAGTTTTTGATTATCCCAAATACTGGTTTGGGACCAGTGAATGCAGTAACAGATCCTAGCCTTCCTAGGATGTCTGCCTTTTCATGTCCTGCAATGACCCAGAGACCCAAGATCATCGTTTACAATGAACTGGAATTTTTTCAAAACCAAGGAATTTTTTTTTCAGACTGCAGGCACATTATAGAAACGAACCAGTAGTATAACTCTTATAAATTTCATTCATAAATTGCCAGAGCTTTTGATGACCTTGAACGGATCGCTTTACGATTCATTTTACCATAGGCGTAGGTGGCATAAGTTTTAAAATGACTTGAACGTGTTAAATGTTTTTTTTAAATATTGTAGAACAGTACACTGATGAGTGAATAAAACAATAGTCTTATGCAAAATATTTATTAGTTTTTCCATATTACAATTTTCATTTTGTTTTTATTGACAAATAATGTGTAATATAGTTGTAACCTGAAGAAAAGTTTTAATCAATATTTTATTGGAAAATCAACACAAGGATGTACAAACTCTGTTGTTTGACTAATATTTATAAGTTATTCAACAATATTATCTTCCGTAGCAACTTTCTCAAAATTCATTTGGAATAATGTTTCTAATAATGAGATGTATTGTACAAAATTTTCATGCGGCATATTCAAGTTTCCAAAAGTATCCTTATTCGTATTTTCATAAGCTCTAAGGTAACAGTGTGAAGACGAATCGTCTGAATTCTGATACGCTTGTGAATACGTCTCACATACGCTGCATGTATGAATTTCCGAACATTTTTCAATTAAATAACCACAAAAGTAGTGAACAAAATTCTTTTCCAATAAATCATTTGTCTGAAAGTCTTCAGGCATTGCAGTATTTGATGAAAGAAATATTGTTGGAATAGCCTTTTTTTAAATAAGTTTTCTTTTATGAGGTTGCATAATCATGTCTGCTTCAAAATGAGCACCACATAAACGATGACTACTATTGTATAAAGTTTCTATTTTTGGCATCAAATCAGGCCTATCGCTATCGCTTTAGCTCTGAAACAAAAAAAACAAATTAAATCATGGAACTAAGGCTCATAAAAATGTAATATGAAGATCAAATAATAAAGTATTATACTTTTCGTATTAAAATACAAACAGTTTCTCACTCTTCTGAATCCTTTGGAAAGCGGTAAAATTTTTCATCACAATTATAATATTTATTGTTACATCCACGAACTACACACACACACACATTGCAAAAAATGCTTATAAACTATAAAAATAATACCAAAACCCCGTAAAAATATAAGCTGTAATAATAGAATATTCTTCAACGAGTGCAGAATGATGGCTATTATTCACGCGGATGAAGCGAGTGAGTTTTGGAATCATCCAAGTGAATAATAGCCATTCTACACAAGTAAAAGACTATACTTTCTCCACGACTAAAAAGAAAAAACTTCCAGTGAGGATCGAACCTCGATCGTCCGCGCCATAGTCAACCACCACTAGGCTATAGAGCATATTTATAAAAATGTAAAGAGTAAATATATATACGTAACTCATATTTTTAAGCGGAACCCTTACATTTATAAATCTAATTAATTCCGGGAGGCGTACATATTCACTATCGCTACTGTTGTCCATTTTTTTTCTTTTATAATATGTAAAATTATGATTTTATACTTATTTTGACGTTTCAAACGACGCGCTGTCAGAAGCGATTTGCGTTCTTAGATATTTGACGTTTTAAAGAGATGATTTGATTCATTCATTTTAATTCATTTTAGCGTGAATTCTGATAATAATAGAATGTGATTGGCTAACGAGAGTGAATTATTTTTATTATTCACTGGTGTGAAGAATTTATATCATTATGCAACTAAATATGTAACAATAATTTGTGCGTTATTATTTAGTCGTGGAAAAATAATTTCATTCGCAAATTCACTACTGGCACTTTGGTTGGATCGCAGCACAGCACTGGCCGCCGGATGAGATACTCATCCGAACGACGTTGTAGGTCACAGAGACCTCGGCAGTGTAACGTCACGAGAACATACTGGTTCGTTTCTATACTGTGCTGCAAGTTTAGAATAGTTATTTTCCCAATAAGTGCGGAAAGTGATACTTTCCCGCACGCGACTGCAGTTGACCCGAACGACGCGGAGCGGAGTTCGGGCAAACGGTCAAGGGCGGGAAAGACACTTCACGCATGAGTTAGGAACATTATTTTTCCCACGACCGTATATATGCAAAAAATATATCAACCCATTTTTCAAAAATTATTTCATTCAAACATAGGTACATATACAAAGCTTTAACTACAAACTACTAATTATTATAAATAATAATATTAAAAACACAATTTGTTGCGTTCTGTAAATTACTTGAAATTGCCAGTCCAGTAGAGTTATTTGATGTTAACTGGTAAGTAGATGACGTCAATGAGGATGGCATAGGCTGCAGATCGCTCAAAGATGACGATCACGGTGACGGCAACGGTTTTAAGTCATTTGTAGATGAAAGAATTTTATTTCATATATCTCGTAAATATTTATTTACTTGTTGTATTAATAGTTATAACTTACGAAGTAAAAATTTATCTAATAAGGTCAAAATTTGCATAATTTTACTTTCCCGCACTAGTGCGGGAAAGTGACACTTTCAAAACTAAAATGCGTGCGGGAAAGTGGGTTAAAACGCACGGTCGTAGAAAAAAATAATGTCAGAAGATAGTCCTTTGTAGGTCGAATGGAGGATTTCAGTGAGCTAATAGACTGTCCTACTCTTGGCATTTTCTTTCCTAATTTTATAATAAGTAGATACATACATTTTATTTTACCCGAAGGAAGAAGGAAGGAAGATAAAAAAAAATTGCGGTCGTTTAACCTTAAACTTAAAATAATTACGTGTATTATATGGATACTGCAAAAATAGCCCGCTTTCCCTTAGGTTATTATTATTCATATGAAAAGTAAACCAATTTTTCCCATTTTGATCGTGAAAAATCCCCGTCGCGCGTATAAGAATAATTTTCTTCTTTATACACACACAGTCCTATCGTAAATTACACGCCCGGTAACAGCCGAGGAACATTTACTCGATTTATTTTTTCCCGAAAAAAAATATTGTGATAACAAAAAAATTATATTACGGATCTTCGCTTTGAAAAGAAGTCAAAGTGTGACTGTGTGTGTATACGACGTAAAAAAGAACAGTCTCGTTCAGGGGTAGATATAAAGTCGACGTTATCCAAAAAAGAAGGGTTGGCATTAGTTAAACCGAAATAGTTTTCCTTTGAAGAACGTAATTAAGGAAGGTGGTGGCAATGCTGCTCAACTTTGCTAGTTAAAAGAGCTCCACAACTCGAGAGTGTAGTAAAAAGGATCCAAAAGTTATTTAATCAGCTGTAAAATTCCAGTAAATACGGTTAAGCTATAAAAAAACCTTATTTCCAACAACAACTTTATTAATAAACTTTTGTTCAACTAATTTGAGGATATGATTTTTTGCGTTAGTCTCTCATAAGTTAATTATTAGAAACTTCTAGTATATTAAAGAGTGTATTTTCCCCCCCAAAAAAAATAACATTCCACTATCTATCGTACGTCTATGAGTATCTCGACAGAGCAAGCAAACAAAACCCTTTAAATTTCGGTCCTTTCTAGAAACATTTTGAACAAATATTCTTTTAAATTTAATTTAAACGCCTTTATATATGTGCTGTTTACCATTTATCCGATCTTGTTGCTTGTCTACACGTCAGGACATAATCTAATAAAAACGTCCTTTGTTTTTCTACATAGGAGTAGTCATCCTGCGCTATCAACTTTCCAGAAGTATAATAAATTGGAATTTACACATTGTTTATTTTTTTTCAGTCAAATAGTAAAAAATATAGGTATTGAGGAACCAATTTTTTTTGGTTGAATATTTCTCCAAGCTATACATTGGCCATTGTCAGAATAAAACTGATGGTCCCTTCGTTCCTCTCCTCGAGTTCTGTGCCGCACAGTAAGATAAGATATGGGCTACGTTCTCGGTTTCCATGCCACAAAGTCTGCAGCTGAGGTCTCCGTTATATAACCCTATTTTATGCAGGTGATCTTTTACAGGGATATGACCCGTTAGATAACCTGTAATAATTCTTAGCTTATTCCTACTGATATTCAGTAGATCTTCGGCCCGTTTACACACGTGTCACCTATGAAGGTTACTGTGTACCTGCCTTGGAATGTTCCTCCACTGAAGTCTGTTGGCTTTGTACCTATTTTTGTATTTGCTCTCGGACTACCTTGTTTGTGGTCCCAAGAGCAGGTTCTGGTCCAACATATGCTGTTGCTGAACCTCTTCTTGCGAGCTCATCAGCTTGTTCATTTTCAGAAATACCGTTATGTCCCGGAACCCACACTAATCTCACTTTAATGTGATCTGCTAGCTCATTTAGTTCTTTCTGGCATTCTTCTACCAGTCTGGATGTTACCTTGCGGCTGTTTACAGCTGTAATGGCTGTCTGGCTGTCAGTTAGTATGTTTATCCTATGAGTGTCAGTACTATGTTTGTTAATTTTGACACATTCTAGGATAGCATACATCTCTGCCTGAAATACAGAGGTATTTTTATCATATTGCTCCAAAGTCCAGTTTATACAAAGAGATTGGCCGCTGTCTTCCTGACTTTCTTATCAGTTATTCCATTTTCCTGTTGTTTCCTTCCAGTTACTCAAGTTTCCAAACTATCTTCGAGCTAATACAAGATGACCTCAGCGCCTTGATGGCTTGGATTCTGATTTGACGAGGTCACTAAATGGTCTATTCCACTACAACCTTTCTAGATCAATTTTGGCTGTTTGTAACTGGATCACATTCTTCAACAACTTTTTCTAAGTAGTTAATCAGCTTCAAAAATTAATCTTCCGTGCAGTTTCACACGGCCAACGCATTGACATAGGATATAGGATATGCTCTGAAGTTTGTCTTGGTTAGATTACCCACCCTTTTAGAGGAGTCTTTTGTGCCATCCACTCACTTGTGGCCAAGCTTATCGTCGATTTTGATTCGTCTTATCCGGCCATTTTATCAAGCTGCTCAAATTTGTTTTGGTTCTATACTCATTTACTTCTAATCCAAAAGAAACGTATTTGAAAGGGGGGTCAACTTAAATTCATGATTCAATAGTTTCTTTCGCGTAGGTACCTTACCGGAAACCTATCATATGAACACTAAAAAAGGGGCGAAAGTGTTGCTTAGCAGCCTAATGGCGGTGTGCCACACATGCAGCAGCAGCACCCCTAACTGTCAGCTGCTCTCGCTCGCTCTAATACTCTCAGGCTGCTAAAGCTGCCCTTGTGACACAATATTCCATTGCAGTCCATCAATGTGGGGAAACTTAACACAAAGCTAAATTGTATTGACTCTCCATAAAATTGAGGAAAATGAATAGGAGTTTTATTAAGAGAGCTCATTCGAGCAATAAATACATATCTACTCGAGCTTTTGTATAATAAATAATTTATAATTATAATTAATGCCAAAATGATCCATCCGACATTCACTAACAGATGTTGCTTTCTAATTTTAAAATAAAAAAGATAGATATAATGGAATCGCCAGTTGCTATGATGTAATCGGTATATAAATAGTATAACTTTGCTTCCTTTATTAAGCCGAACAATTAGTTCAGTTTTCAAAAGGAATTGTTCAGTTATTTGCATGTTATTTGAAATTCCTTTTGTTTCCGCGTTGAAAACTGAAACGATTATGACATTTGTTAAGCTACTTAAGTGGGATTCGCTATCAGATCGCAGTACACGGGTATAGGAGATCGGCGTTGCCAATTCTTCTGCTATTGTTGATACTTTCGTAAAGGAAGCCATCTTTACGATTAACATCGAAATAAACTGTTAGATGTTAGAACCCAACATACAGGCTGCGATATACGATTCACACAAGTACGACAAGGAAAATATGAGAAAAACTACTTGAAAGAGAGAGAAGAATAATGGTGTGCAGTCAGCGATGGGCGTGTTTAGTTCCTTCTACCAAAAAACTGTTCGGTGTCCTCTATTTCAACCGCTGTTGCCAGAAGCGCAGATTAATTTGTACAAATGATATTTTTGCCTCGTTATCGTTAACTTTTTTTCGAGCTCTTGCAGTATTCGGTAAAACTAAACACTTTCATCCGGCAACATTGTCCTTTACTGAGAAAATTCACATTTAAACTTTTATTCATTTATCTTTTCGCTACAAACGTTGATCACGTTGGTAGCGCATGCCATTGTATTTAAATATGAAGCATTTACAATACCTTCAATAACATACTTAACCTGTGAAAAAGTGCATATTATAAAATGGTATTTTGGAGGTCATTCGTCTGATGCAATAGTTAATTTGTTTATTGTGGCATCCCCATAGTGGGAATAGTCAATCTGACACACCCAACGCTGCCGACAATTATTCTTCTCTCTCTTTCAAGTAGTTTTTTTCATATTTTCCTTGTCGTACTTATGTAAATCGTATGTCGCAATAAGACTTTTCGCAACCTGTATGTTATGTATTCCGTCCATTTTTAATGTTGATCAATTATTATATCAAGGTATGTTAGTGATGAACATTTTGTTAAACTCTTGCATTTGCAATTTTGTATTTGAGAGCAGTTAGTGTGATGAATTTGTAAACATTATGTTTGTAGGTTGATTTCTATCGTTGGAGAAAAATTGATATATTTAGTTCTTTCAGCATTTAGAGTTCGAGTAAATTATTCATGAGCCACAATTTCAACACTGTCCTTCATTAAATCTTATGATTTTTTAGAGAATATTAGGACTGTATCAATTGAAATGTCCTTTTAAATTGGTAATTTTGTAAATGCTGTTCGTGAATATTAACAATGAATTGGGACCTCTCACTGCTCCTTGTGGTTTCCCCGTTTTTATTTTGAGCTTAGTACTGGATATATATCCTATTTTAATTCTTTGGATTCTGTTTTTTAGAAAAATTTTTGACAGCTCCAATAACCAATAAAATTTCCTTATTTTTTATCATATGAACAATTTCACCCAATCATGTAAACATTACACTGAAATTTTTTTGACAATTCCAAAAACCAATCAAATTTCCTCATTTTATATCATATGAACAATCTCAGCCAATCATGTCAACATTACACTGAAAACAGACCATGGGCAATTTTCACACGTTGCTATGGATACATATTGATTTATTTCGATTTTGAAGTTTCGAATATTAATATTTCGAAATGTCACGATTTGGTTGTAATACTGAAACAAAAAATTTTCTATCCGAATAACCCTCGGACATTGATAAATGCTCAAAAATTTTATGACAACTTTCTCAAGCTTGTTGCTTGTAGGCAACAAGCTTGAGTCATAAAATTTTTTCCAAAAACTAATGTCCTTGGGTTTTTACTACTGATTATTTTTTTCACTTGTCAAAATCTGACATTTTGGTGGTTTTAACCAATAGTAGTACATTATTCTAGCCAATCATTCGGTATTATACTGATAATTCTGCTTCCTCATCGATAATACCTTGTTTACATTGAAACGTCAAAATTTCACTTTGAATTTGTCATTATTGACAACTAAAAGTGCTCCGAAGTTTATTGAAAAATGAACACAAACTGAATTAGTGCCATCACCCAAGAGAATATTGAACATTCAGGTAATACAAGATTTTTAATTGTTGAAAAAAATTATCTTCCCAAATACAACTGGCTCTTCAAATTTTATCACATAATTTTTTATTTTCATGCTCAACAGTGCCAAAAGCCTTGGATAAATCTATTGAACGCTTTAATCATTCAACAAGTGGAAGGGAAATAGTAGCTGCGTTCGCTATTTGCGTCCGATCAATCTTTTTAGACTGAATCGTTCGTTTATTGGTTTATTACATCTATACAGAGAGATGTTAAGCGTCTAGTGTTTTGTGGCACAAAGTTACCACTACGAACTAGCACTCAAGTCGCGCGCTTTTCGAATTTTCAAGCTTTCAGCATACGCGTAATATTGTACAATTGAATGATTTTGCACACAATATTTGCTTTTTAGTCTTCTGCAAATATTGTATTGGAATAATATTATAGGGAATTACGGTAGGAGAATAAAAAACCCTTTGCAAGTGAGAAAATATAATATTAATGATTCAACATATTTCATACAATAAGAAATCCAAAATTACATACAAAAACAGTCAATACCTGCCTGAATCTGAATTAGGATGGAAATTGTACTCTGAAGTTTAGAAAGGAAGTGCAAATTTTGTCAATCTAAATGAGTCTGTAAAATTATTTTTAAGAAAGTGATCTTCACGCAAATAACATCTTTAAATTTTAGTAAGTAAAGTTCATTATTTCAAACCATTTATGACTTCGTTCAATATCTAGATCAGAAAACTGAAAAAAAAACTTCTTATTTGTATGATTTTTTTGCAGTTATTCAATTGACGTACCCATTTAAACAATTTGGCATCTTGAAGCACACACCAATATTACAGAGCAAGCACACAAATACAGTGTTCAGAATATTAAAGCACTTTTCCACATAAGTAAGAGGTACCTACAATAACATCTTAAATTACATTGATATAAATATATCTAGCAACTACATATATATTGTTTTGGTTTGGGTCACAAATTTCTGGTAATCCTTCGTTCTTGTCTGCAAAAAAACGATAAAATTACAAATAATGTTTCCATTACGAAAATCCAACCTCATACGGCTAGGATTAAAAATCTACTTTTTTTATCTTACCTATGATAAGTGATGATAAATGCTGTGATAATAGTAGATATCAATGATGAAGATAATTAATTTCTTTGCAGAAGGGCCATGAGTAGATTAAATAAAAATAAATTCACAAATGACAACGACTAACCTCAAATTGAAATAATACTAAAAATGAAAAGTTTTGTTTTTGTGTAGAGGGAGGCGGAGTTTGTTGGTTCAGTTAGTTGATGTAAAGCGCCGTTCTCTACTGGCTGCGTACAAACTTTGTGCCAGTTTCTTCCATATGTTTTAAAACCTCTCTTCTATACCTTGTTTTTAAACTAGGAGGAGCATTTTAAGAAACATCACTCACACCACTAAAAGTTACTAGATTAAGAGAGTGTTCCGAAAAGGTAGTCTTCAGATTTTTCGAACTAATAGACAATCATGTGACATATGTATTATATTGCTCGCAGGTGTCGTGTCCAATGAGGGATCAATGCAAGTCTAGAATTTGAATTATCATTGGCCACAGGCCATGGCGAAAGTTGAAACCGAATGTCGCATTATTGTGAACAAAATTAAAGGTTATCGTAAGTAATTCATGTCAAATTGGATGATATAAATGTGTACAAAAAGCTAGTGTATGTTTATTTACATTTGAGCACGAACTAGAAGTCGACAGAAGTTTTGATATCGAGAAATACCATAATAATGTACTGTAATGTGAGTGAAACTTGATGTAGAAATATTTACAATAATAAAATTTTACTTGGAAATTCATATTATTAACAAGAAAAAACAAACATAGATTTTGTTTATCTAACTGAATAAATAATAATATTTTTTCGTTGTGTCAGATAGGGACCAAAAACTGTTTTATCAATTTTGTTGCTGGTTAGTCTTGACAACAGTGGCTGGAACATTATTGTGGTTTGATTCACAAAAGAATAAGAAAAAAAAAATATTTAACTTAGTTGGAATATAATACTTATTTAAAAATAAAACAGCAAACGTGAAAAATATGTACCTAATGAAGATTGAGGTTATAATTTTTTCATATAAACACAAATCCAACAAATATCGTTGTCAGTTGTATAAAAAAGCTGTGTGAAACGGGTGGCAATTTAACCAATTACTAGGCTGCAGAAATGCCAACTTAAATTCAATTCGCTCCTCTTAGTTTGAAAACAAGGTTAATCCGATGTAAATCTGTTTGCTCGGAATATTTTGATCGACGAGAATGATTAATCTGTTTATCTGTAATGTTGTGAGGTTATGTTGTAGTCACCCTTGTCATTAGATCAATCTCGTAGTGTCCAAGAATAGCGACCAAAATTGCCTCAAGGAT
Source organism: Galerucella calmariensis (assembly GCA_910591675.1). Taxonomy (NCBI): domain Eukaryota; kingdom Metazoa; phylum Arthropoda; class Insecta; order Coleoptera; family Chrysomelidae; genus Galerucella; species Galerucella calmariensis. The sequence goes on along the minus strand of CAJUYG010000564.1, from coordinate 130,209 downwards.
AGACATAGTCGTAAATAATGAAAAATAAAATATAAAAGACTAAAAGTGGGAGCGTTTGTTAATAGCAATTTGCTCAGATTAATCTTTGATAACATGACCAAAAACCCGTCGCCTCTGCGATGCAAATAACGAACGTACTGCAAGCGCCAAACTTGATGGCGAGCCCGCCCACATGCGCACAAACTCATTTTCAATGTTAGCTCTCACTACAGCTCTTCCAAGACATATAAATGCTCTGTACAAAGGCGTATCATTAGTTGTCCTCCAATTCTGTTGGCGTTTGGCATTGTCTGAATAATTTTTGTACGACACTGACCGGCAAGAGGCGTATCGTAATCCAATAGTAGTTCAGTTAGGAGAGTCTGTACCTGCGCGATCGCTTGCAATCATGTTTGACACTCGCAGTAGCTAGAATATTATATTAAACTGTGTATTTTTTGTTTACAGCTTCGACGTAAGAGGCAGGGCGTTCAACAAAGCACTCCATTGGTCTGATTCGAAGATGTTCGGTCCGCGAGCGTATTTCGTGACGGTTTCCAGACCAGCTGCTCTCACGTTGGACGGAGTTCAATTGGACGATGAAGGAGTCTATAGATGCAGAGTTGATTTTAAAGTTTCGCCTACAAGGAATTTCGCCATAAACTTGACTGTAATCGGTAAGTCGTTAGTATTTTTTCAAAATTAAATTAAAAACTATAAACAAAACAGGTAGTAATTGAAAAATAACGAGATAAATTTAAAGCGAAAGGCCGAGTGCGTCTAATGTATTGAGTAACAAAGTGAACTGCCTAGCCATCTGCTTAAAATGTATATAAAATGATTAAATTATAATTACAGTTGAGGCGGAACGTAATGAAATTCTATTTCAGGTTGGTAAATTCATTTTAGGGCGCTACAACCGATTCCATCCGTGAGTCGCACTTCAACTAAAACGTTCAACGACATAATCACAGTTAAAAGTTATTAAAACTAAGTGGATAAGACACCTTTCTAAAAAGGGATCGCGAACAAAAATATTTAATTTTTAACGATAATTAAAAATATTTGGTCCTTCAAGCCGGATTAAAAAATTTATTTTATTTTTTGAGGACAATCGATGGAAATTATTTTTAATGTTTTGTTCAAATAATGGCGTGTGGAAATTGATAAAAGTCAATTGAAAAATTGATGTCTAATCTTATATGAAAAAGTTTTTCAAGTTACTTCATAAAGTAAATAAAACTTTCATGTCAACCAACTATTTACAATTAAACGATTGTATCTTTTTTTATGTGTATATACGAGACAATCGATATTTCTTTAATAAAAATAAGTTGTTTTTTCATAAATGTCTATACGCCTTAAGTTTATATAATATTAAGCAGCCAAATTATCTTTGAACACGAAAACTTTTATTGCAACAAAATCATTTTAATATATCTACCACATCTACCTGAAGGCAACATTAAAAATTGGAACCACTATATAGAGATGTAATATCGTATCATTTAAAAGTTATAAGAACCAAAATCTACTACACAAACAAAAATAGATTTTTGTCTAATTTTCCCAAGGAAAAGGTACGTAATATTGTCCCGTTGGCAAAAATTTCATGAAATAGTTACTTTGGATGAAAAATTAAAAGGCCCATGAATTAGCCAAGCAGGTAGCAGCGGAGGTCATGATAGGGTGGAATTGCTATAGTTTATTTCTTAATGTCTGACAGCACAGTAGCCTCATTAAATATTCAAATAGAAATTTATCTCTTACAGAGTGATCCTAAGAATTTTACGAATAAATACTAAAATTCTAATGCAAAACAAGTAGGTGTCTGTATTGCTTATAGTATAATAGTATATTATGCAATGAGCACAAAATGACGCCCATTTTGCACAAGGATGAAATTTGCAGCACGTGCCGAAGGCAAGTGCTGCAATTAATTCATACGAGTGCAAAATGGCCATTTTGTTGCAAGATGCATACTATACTTTTTCTATCTTCTGTATGTTCCTTGTGGTATATTATTCATTCTTTTTTTAATTTCTTGGGAAATTAAACCACAATATTTTTGAATTCTTTATTTCAACGTTTCGGTAGCGTTCCAGCTACCGTTGTCAAGAGAAAATAAGTATGACAACATATCGTTCACGTTTAATACATGCATACATTGCAAAAACTGAGAGAAATAAACTGATAATATTTCATTACTCCGAATTCCCCGCTAATGGGATTTCTATTAGAATTGAAATATGAATTGATGAAATATGTAAATATTTTCCTTATTGCTATTTCTAATAGGTACACAGAAATAGAAGCCTATAAATATGTATTCATAGAAAACAACTATGAAATTACTCGTTACCTACTAAAACTTTGACAGAAACGATCTGCTGACATTTTATCAATTTGTCGCTGGACATCATAGTTTGATAAGCCGTAGTCGTCGTGATTTTGGAGTAAACCTAGAGCTAACACAATTTTACAACATGGTGCTGGTTTTGACAACAAGCTCGCGCATACTACTGCAACTTCAGGTGGCTTCTTCTTATGTGAAACGGATTCTACATCGTGATATTCCAAATAAAGTGACAAGCAGTATGCAACAAAACTATAGTTAAAGTAATACCCTTCTTGGTGTGCGTCATCGATTGTGACGTATATCCGGGTTTTCGGCATGTCGTTTATTTTATTTGCTATTTTGACATATAGCTAACCTTAAATTTAATAAATAAGATCATCAGTATTGTATTTAGCCAAATTCGAAAAGGCTATGCAATTAATAACTACCAGCTTCTTTTTCTAACTGAAAATACTTGAGAACTTTCAAAATACTGATGTTATTCCGTGTATTCATGCATATTTTTGTATTATTCATATAAATAAAACAATAAGATTAATATTCACTTTTCATAAATAATAATTGACCGTAAACAACAAAGTACAGACCTGTCAAGAACTGTCAGTGTGACAGTAGAAAAAGACGTAAGTCTTATTGCCGCTACGAAAGTAACGCTTTCATAGTATTTTAAGCTCTCGATTGATAGGTTTCGCTGGCGCGTAATATAAACATCAACCAATCAAATTTTTGTAAGTCAAAGATTAGGGTTTATAAAACATTCAAACGGTTCATTATTGTGATATTTTGATTAGGATTAATCACAGACCTGCCTTTTTTCCATTTATTCCTAGGTAATGTGATAGAAGGAGATTAACAATCGATGACGCACACCAAAAAGGGTACTATTTCAACTATATACAGGAAGTGCCATTAGAAAATAGTAAGTGAGGAGTTGTGTCCAAAGGACTGTTAAGTGAAATAAAGTCATTAGGAAGGAATGAACGAATTTTGATGTCATTCCCAACAATTTTTACGGTATAGAATAATCTTTCAAATTAAGTGAGACTTTGTCTATAAACGATAACTTAACGACACCTTATATGACTCACACCAGTCCTCTTTTGCCAGTAACACATTCTATTCGAATCCGATTCTTCAAATTGTTGATATCAAGTATCGGCATGCTGTAAAGTAATGACTTAAGTAACCCCAAAACCAGAAATCACGTAGATTTAATTCTTGATATCGAAGAGGCCAGTAGTGCAGCTCTCCTCGTCCAATCCGTATATTGCCTAGAAATCTAACTAAAATGTACTGGACCACTATAGTTCATTAAGCAGAAATTAAGCAACAAGAAGGAATGGGATCCAAATACCATTACCAGGCTTGAAAAGAATGCCATTCAATGGTGCACAGACGGCTCAAAAGCAATAGAAGGAACTGGGATAGGAACCAAACACCCTGATAGCTTGGGAAAAACCCCAAGTATCTTTCAAGCGGAAATCCACGCCATAAAGTGGAAAGTGCGCCCAGTTTAATATTGATAAGGGATACAGAAGACAAAGGATTATCATAATGTCGGATAGTCAAGCAGCCATTAAAGCACTGAGCTCTTGAGTAATCAGTTCCAAAATGGTGTGGTAATGCCTAGCAAACTCAATGAACTAGGCAAGAACAATATAGTCACATTATTATGGATTCCGGGACACAATGGAATAGAAGGAAAGGAAATTGCATATGAACTAGCAAAGAGGGGGACTGAAATACGTTTCTGGGGGCCTGAACCCTTCTGCGGAATCAGCCCCAATGTAATATTGGAAGAAATAGGTGAAGCCATGAAAAAGAGAAGATCTGACCATTGGAAAGTTCTAGTAGGGCTTAGACCAGTCTTTCCCAACGTGGGCGATAACGCCCCCTTGTGGGCGCTGCAGGCCTAAAGGGGGGCGGTAAAAGACCCAGAAAAAAAAGGGGCGTTGTGTGGGGCTTTGGGGTCGATTTTTAATTTCATCTACCTAGCTAGGAAGACTCTTAGACACCGACTGAGCTCTCGACTCTCGACTACATCTTGTGAACAGCAACTAATTAATTAAGATATAGCTCAAACTCGGTTCGATATAATAGACCGCGGGCAATCATGTTTTAACAAGTTTTTGTTAAATAATCCGATTTGTACATTCCTGTATCAATCGGCTGGTTCTATAATACTTGTTCTTGCTTGTCGAGTACTTTTGGGCGTCGAATGAGATAAACGAGTTTATGCACGTTTGTCTTATTCCTGTTGGTGCGTGTTGCTCAGTGCTGCCAGACGTGAGGTAAGAAATTCGAGCAGCGTTGACAAAATTATCGGATTTTTCAGAAAATATGTTACACACAGAATAATTTAAAACAAAGGCCCTAATAAGAAAATATTATGCACGAATTTTTTAAAATTCATTTCATTAATAATAAAATGTTTCTGGTAAAATATAAAAACTTAAAAACATAAATTATGTGATAAAATATATAAAAAAAGAAACAAAAACATACATTCTACTCATTTATTCTTCTGAACATTCCAAACATTTTTGAGTAAATTGGAACCTGATATCAACAAACTTATTGAACAGCATCAGATTCAACTTTCACCTAAGTTTTTATATAAGAATTGATTATGTTTGTTTTATTTTCAATAAAAGATACTCTGTCCGAATACTATAAAGTTGCGTTTCAATAATCAGTTATAAGTACTTAGCGGTTTTTAAGTATGTTTAAAAAGGGGGGCGTTAAAAAATAATTTATTCTTAAAGAGGGCAGTAGGCAGTAGCAGTGGAAACCTATGTCTTAGACAATCCCAGACTCTTCTGGGTGACTACAACCTGTTAAGATCAAAAGAATGCATAAGTCAAATTGAAACTAAGCTAAGAGTTCTAACAGGAATCCTAACAGGACATTGTCGCCTGAAGGGACAGCTGAAAAAGCTCAAAATAGTGGAGGAAGAAGAATGTAGATTTTGTGGCAAAGAAAAAGAAGCCTCCATCCACATACTTTCTAACTGCACAGCATTTCAAAATCCTAGAGCACTGTACCTGGGAGATTACTGGATAGAAGAGGAACATTTACCTAAGTTGAGACCTGCAGATATCCTAAAATTCCTCTAGGAAATAGGACTAAAGGAACTACTAGTTTCTGAGACGTTCCTCAGAAAATAAGTAGAAGTAAGGGGGTACAATAGATCTCTTAGGTCTCAATGAATGTCACCCCAAAATAAATACATACATACATAGTTTATGCACTACACGCTTTGTATAATATTGAGTAGTATGTCTTCAAGTAGTTTAGGAGGATCATTTTGGTGAAAATTGGTGTAAGCAATTTTATATAATGGCAGAGGCAGAAAATGTGGCAGAATTATGTCATCCACTATAATTCTTATAATATTTATTTTAATCTGTTTTTCGTATTTGTTATTATAGCGGTAACATAAATACGTCATCTGTGAAAATTTTCACACAACTTTGCGTTCAGCCTTTCAGCTTTTATATTTATCATTGAAGTTCTTCAGAATTTTGGTTTTTGGTGGAATAGTCCATATATATTTCCTAAAAAAATTGCTTTTGAAAAATTAATAAATTATTTCACTTTTGTGATTTGTGGTGGAATAAACTATTAATCCAATAATAATCAAGATTCCTAAAGTATTTTACCGCGAAATTTGAAATTTTGAATTGTCTTTAAATAAGAATGAGAAAAGGTTCCGGCAGGTCTTCTCTCATCGAGGACTACCGAGTTGTACCACGACTACCTGGGTTAATCCATTTCCGCCTTTATTGGGGATTATACTGACCATGGAGGTGGATCATTACGAAATTACACATAAGCCGTATTCATTGAGGGAATACCCAGTACCATTGATGATAAATTGTATTTAGGCGCATATTTTTTATTTTTTTTATTTTAAAGCATGTCGCATCCACCAAAAGGTTATTAGCGACAATACAATAATATTACAATACTTAGATCCTATATAATAAGTTTATCGATTTCAAATAGTCTATGATTTGTTGGTATTGGCAGTCTTTTCCGAGGAGGACTTCCAGCTTGTTTGGATTTGTCTCTCGTTCGACAGTGTATTTTGGACATACAATAAGAATATGCTTTATGCTATTTATTACATTGCACGTTGTACACATCGGAGGTTCACTATTTGTGAATAAATGGGAATGTGTGTATCTTGAGTTCCCAGTCGAATCCGTGTTAATGTAATTTGTATTTTCCTATTTTTAGTAGTGGGTTGCCATGGAGATACATTACTCTTTACTTCCCTCAGCTTTGATCTTGAAATCGACCACTCTCGTTCCCACGCACTATACACTTTCGTTTTAAAAAATGCCTTTTAATCATTGCTTCGACATTCACTTTCCAGATTAATGTTTAAGATCGCGTCACGCGCACTATCATCTGCTATGTCGTTGCCTTCGATTCCAATATGCGATGGTATCCATATAAACCTAACACTTTTAGAATTCAACTCAGCTTCCAGTAATTCAGCCTTTATTAATTCCCCAATAGGGTTTTGTTGGTAAATTTGCTGTAAACTTCTTAAAGCACTGAGGGAGTCGCTAAGAATGAGGCTGTTTGAAAATGTCTGTGAGTTTACGAGTTGGAGAGCTTTGTTTAAAGCAAAAAGTTCAGCAGAGAAGATGCTGAGGCTGGAAGGCAGTCTGTATTGGGTAGGCGCATATTTGTTTTTATTTGGGTACTTACATGTGGATGTTTTGATCTTAAACATTAGTGAGAAAGGACTCATCTTTATTTTTGTATGTAGAAATTGTTATATATGGATGTTTTGATCTTAAACCTAATTTATATAAAATTGTTAAGGTCATTAGTCATAAGACTTTATTTTTAAATCGTTAATCCTACCAAGAAATTCGGTGGTACAACTCGACGGTAGGATTATACCTACCTGATATCTTGTGGTACAACTCGGCGATCCCGCTCTCATCGTCTGTCGACAAAGCAGCATAAGTGGAACTTTGCAGTAGTCCTCTGTATAAAAATTTCTGTTACCGGTTGCGTTATCCCTTAAGTACTTATCTGGATTACTGCACAGTTTCCTGGAACACAGTTCTGGGGATACAATTTCTTGGAGTACCTAACAAGTTCCTGGGATACAATTTACTGTATCAAACAAACAGTTTATGGAATACATAATACAGTTTCCTGTTAAACTGAAAATTCTCCTGCATACAGTTCCATGGAGTAAATAGTCCATAAGAATACATCAGTAGTACCTACATCAATAGTTACAGTACAACTTTATCTTCACAAACAAAAGTTCTAGTGTGCTAAGTATTTTTTTTAATTGTTATCAACCCATCTTTTTTGTAATATCAATATAGAAATTATATACATTTTTTTTATCTTGATAGTTTTATTTATTATACAGAAACTTTAAGTTCTTTTTTTTTAACAGATTAAGAGTTAGCTGACCTTTAGATTTGATTTTCTTCCTAATTTTCTTTTAGGAAAGAAAATTAGTGGCGCCCTGAAATAGCTTTTTCTGTTTTTTTAGTTTTGCCAATATTAATTTGTTTTTCTTAAGATTAATAAGGTAACAAAGCCCTGCGAACTGGCTTGGTTTACCTCCAAATTTAATTGGTTAGTTCGGCAAGAACCTGCAATAATTACCATCATTTTTTTCCAACGACACTTCATACTGCCTGATTACAGACAAACGGACGGACAGCAAAGTATTAGTAATAGATAGGGTCCGTTTTTTACCCTCTGGATACGGATCCCTAAAAACAACATTTTGAACACAGTAGCTTCATAATATTATGCTACTTTTTTCCAGTATTTCTCTATCTGTTACTTTGTCTCAAGAGGTTTCTTGATCTCCTTTGTCCTTTTCAGTTCCTCCACATCAACTACTGATCTACGACAACTCCGGAAGAGACGTCAACCACACCGTTGGACCTCTAGAAGAAAAAACAGACTTGGTGTTGACGTGTGAAGTAAGAGGTGGTGAGTATAATTAAATTATAATTATTATTTATTGAATTTTAACGTTATTCGGATACATTTTCACTGTAATTAAAAGATTTGTTAGGAAATCGTTTTATTTTTATATGGAGACAAATTTGAAGTTAAAAGAACACAGCATTACCCCGAAAAAAGGAGTTTATACACTCCAACTTGGCAGATATAGGAACTAAGCAAAAAGGAAAAGACAATCTAAGACAATTTCCAGATAATAGCGCGGAGTGCTGAAACTCCCCGGACTGCCATTCTGAAATCCTATCATGTGGGACTCTCGAGCCAACGAAAAGACGTTTTCTCGATTTTGCGTCAGTCGAGCTGCAATTTTACTGAGAGCTTTTCCGACGCTATTCTAAAATACGTTTTACATGCGGCCTATTCTTTCTCCGGGAAGTTTTTAAGTTGAATTTGCTGGAAAAAATAATTGTTCCCATCTTCAGAAGGGTGACATTGATGGAATGTCAATATGTAAAAATGGAGAAATCTATATAACAGTAACTAGGATAATAGCATATTATACACCAAATGCCTTCCAAATGTCTTCCCCACCATGGTGTATATACACTAGCCAAAGGTAAGACAAAAATTAAAAATAATTCACAAACGCACCACGAGAAGCGTTTACCCCGTCGTCTGACTGACAAGTACGCTGTCAGTTTTCGATAAACTGGGTGGTCCTTAAGTAATTGTACATAGAAGTACAATACAATCCCTACTACAAAATATTGCGATTTAAATCAGCCTCAATAAAATATTGATATTAACAGAGATACGGGGTGTTGAACATGAAATATTAATTTTCGTTTTTCACAATTAATAACTTGAACGCTTTTTGGCGTAAATGCACATAATCTGAGGTTGGGAGTTGTTTGATATGAGATATCATGATTTTGCATCTATTTCGATATACTCTTATTTTGTAGAGGGAGCCAAATAGGCCACGTATGCGTCATAAATGTGCGCCAAACTTTTTTGCCTTTAACATTAGCACTACTTTTGTGAAACATAATTAAAGCCACATTATTACAAGAAATAAAAGGTATACTTGCTAGTATCCCCAAATCTTGATGGTTTTAGAGATAATCCCAATTAGTGATTAACTACATTAAATAAAATTACGTTCGAAAAATGTAGTTGTATGTACGATATTTATTATTTTCAAATATTGAAAGTACCATACATATTTTTCATGTTAACTACTACTATACTCTATACGGTGTCGGCCACTTTGCGCCCGACCGTTTTGCGCTCCTACCTGAAATCGGCCACTTTGCGCTCTGCTACTTTCATAATCTACTTTATTTTCTTCGATCTGCCCATTTGCAATATAATTTTAAATTCCTCCTACCTACAATAATAGTCCGGTAAAGGGTAAGTTAAAAATATTAGTTTTACAAGAAAACAAGAAAGTACAAAAATTATATTTATTTTTTCAAAGTTTTTTTTATAAAGTAAAATACAAAAATCCATGTCAATAAAAACTTGTTTGTTTATTCGAGCTTCTGAATATAAGCTAACGTCTTTAAACATGTTCTCAAGTCTCTTGTGTCTTTATATTTCTTTAATGTTTTGGAAATTCTTTCATCTAAAGTAATATAGGTTTTTTTGCGCCGCTTTCCTTCTAAATTTAAAGTAGATCTGTCATAAATGTGATCAGAATATTCTGCTTCTTTAAGTAGGCACTTCACCAATTGAAATACATTGGAATGTGGTTTTATCAATGTATTTAAACGATGGTTCCAACCTTCCAAAGCATTGTTACTGCGATGTCTTTGCTCATGGCAATTCCACATTTCCTTTCCATCAATATCTTCCACAGGCAGATATGCTAACGCTGCACACATTCTTATATGTAAACGTATTTCTTCGTTATTTTTATATTCAGCAACTAATCCCATATTTTGAATATTTTTCCATATGCATTGATTAAAATGAAAATTACATCCAGAAATTTGAGCTTCTGGAAAATTGTTTTCTAAAGCACTAATCGTTGCCTGCTCATAATCAAGTTTCACAACAGTTGGTTTCCAATTCGGTAGTTTCTGTTTGATTGATGAAAACAATGTATTGTAAGTCTCTTTTGTTTTGTTAGGAAGTAGTGCATATATCAATGGAATTATATTTGTCTCCTCTGGTGTGCTACCAATATCAATATGGATGGTATATATTTGGCTAAATTGCTTACTGCAGCTTTTGAACGTTCCATCCATAAATGCGGTGTTCCTACTGTTATAGTCAGAATTGCCTTAGCTTTGTTGCTGGCAAATACCAATATTCTGTACCCGGAAGGAGTACTTTCGTCGATAAATAAAAAATTCGTTTTGTCACTCATTGTAATAACTTCTTCTGGAAATTCTATTTCTGATGCTGTAGCGGGATCCTTGTGCAGACCATGTGCACGTCTTCTACAGGCATTTAAACCACTTTTCACTGAAGTAAATGTTGGTATTTCGGTCACGAAATCTAGTCCTTGATTATACAATTTATGAAACTCGTCCTGATATATTTTTGACATTGGCAAATACTTGTCGTCTTCCCTAGCTCTCTTCCTCGCATTGAAAGTACAATATTTCACTTCTGTTGCTGCAACACTAGGTTTACACATATGATCGGCTTCTCTTATTATTCTGTTGTTATCCATAATGATATTGCCTCGACATTTTTCAGTTTTTTCTTTCATACAACTCCAAAAAACTGAGCCATCTTTATTGGTTTTCTTTATACGAAAGCTATATCCCTTATACAGTGCACAAGGTTTTCCCTTCGAGGTTTCAATAATTTGCACGTCCATTTTTAAAATATGATTCAAAAATGTAAAAATATCACTCTCCACAATTCTCAATACTTCTGTATCAAAGAACGAAACGAAACTGATTAAACATCAACAAATTAGGTAGGCAGGTAATTTTTGGGGAAATCCTGGGATTTAAGACATACCTACCCTACCCTAATTACCCCTAATTTACTTTTCTTCGAAATAGACATTAACAGAAACAGAAAAGAAGATGTTTATTATTTTTCTGTAGTAGGTACCATGGGTTTTAAGCAAATTTTCTAAGCTAACCTTTACCGGGCTATTATGTTATAATAAATTTGAAATTATATTGCAAATGGGTAAATCCTAGAAAAAAGGATAATACATTTCTATTATGAAAATCGCAGAGCGCAAACAGGTCGATTTCAGGTAAGAGCGCAAAACGGCCGTATTCCTCTATACTGTTCATCTGGCTACATGGTAGCTCCACCACGTCCATAAATTCAGGTAGAAATTTTATTTTAGGGGATTAAGGTCACCGGTCAAGTCCACCATGCTAATCTTTTAATGACATTCTGTTAAACCATAGATTTGAGTATGTAGTAGTTTGATGTACGTATTTGTGAGGAAGGCTGCATCCTCGTTTTCCGTAATAGGTTTGAATATATAACAATTTGATGTACGTATTTTAGTAAATTTCAAATATGCATTTTTTTAACTTTATTTAACAGCGGTTATATCTTTTCTATGATACAAAATGTCAAACTGAATTATTTTCTTCAAAAATTATAAACTCAGCAAAATATTTTATGGTACTATAAAGATTATCCTCTTATCTATTTAATCCCTCGGCTTGAAATCGGTGGTGGAGCTGACCGGCCTTTTTCGTCTACCTGAGGTTCGTGGTGGAGTTGACATTCTCCCGTTCATCTTAATACTAAAAAAAATAATTATCGTACACACTACATTTTTAGAACGTAATTCCATTGAATAATAATCTTGTAGTTAATCACTAAAATGTAATTATCTCTAAAACTGTTAAGATTTGGAGATACTAACAAGTATACCTTTTATTTGTTGTAATGATGTGGCTTTAATTATTTTTTTCCAAAAGTAGAACTAATGTAAAAGGCAAAAGAGTCTTGCGTACATTTATTTCTCATACGTGGCCTATGTGGCTCTCTCTATAAAATATATTGAAATAGGTACAAAATTATGATTTCTCATACCAAAAAACCCCAAACCTCAAATTTTTGTGCATGTACCTCAAAAAGCGTTAAAATTATTGTAAAAAGCGAAAATTAAAATTTCATGTTCAATACCCTGTATCTCTCTTAATATTAACATTTTATTAAAGCTTGCTGGTTTAAATCGCAATATTTTGGAGTGAATATTGTACTGTACTTCTATGTACAATTACTTACGGACCACCCTGTATTATGAACGTACTCGTTATGTCATCAGTCATTTTTGGTTGAGCACGAATTTTGAACCATTTTTATTCTAATAATTTCATCATGATAGGTAATTTCAAGCAGCAACAAATATGTTAAAGACAATCTCCTGGTTATACAAATAATGTTGCATAAGTTTTTGTTGAACTACTATTCCTGAATTCTCGATATACATATTTGAATTTGTCCATTATTAACCGAGGTTAATAATAGAAAAACATATCAACCACTAATAGAGAAATTCAACTTCTAAGTTGGCTAGATGAAGCAATAATTGACAACTTTACATCTAGTAGTGGAAAAAATCATTTTAACAGCTATCGAAAGCATGGAATCGGTGTTATACCTATTACTTGATGATTTGATGTCTCTATTTCCATAAAACTCAATGAAATATCCTAAAAACTAATTGAAACAATATAAGGTATCCCATAAACCATCTAAAAGTGGAGAATAAGTTATATCTAGTTGTTCATTCATCAAGCTAGAGTTAGGATCAAGGATGTGCCTCTCAATCTCCAAATGGGTTATTTAATGTTTGACTTGTTTTGTTTGATTGGTCTGGATATTTATCCCCATATCAACTGAGGTGTTCACTATATCTTATTCCTAAATGTCTTCGAGTCTGAACTATGTGAATGGCATTACAGTGAGAGCAAGTAAGTTTATAGACACCAGACATTTGTAAGAAGTTTTTATTTTTGGCATTCAACAAAATGGGACCAACATTGTTACAAGTTCGAAAGGCTTGTTAATGTGTGTAATTATTTTTGAAATTTTGTTTGAGATGTTGCCGAAATAGGTTAGAGGTTGCCTTTGGTAGCTGTTAAATAGTATATTAAACACTAAGGTGGTGAAGACCATTATTATTGACCGAGCAACAAAATTATTTCGCGAGAGGCTTTGCACTATTGTGTTTTCAAACTATTACCCTGATATCGGTTAAGGTTAGCTACCAGTTTCCATCAACAGTAGATTCTCAAATTCTACTGGTAATTAGTTAAAAACATTCCTCGATCCATGTTTTTCTGCAATCAACGTAAAATAAACAAAATATATCAATGTCAAAATCAAATTTTTACAGTGTCGATCCACAAATCGGTAGAGAGCGCCCTAATAGTTCAAGCTGATTTCTCCCTAGGCATTTACCTCGTCGTCTGACTAATACGTACAATAGGGCAGTTTTAGCGAGGATACCGTTGAAGCTTCAGTAACCGGTATCGGTATCGTTACGGTATGTAATTGTTATCCCCACTACCAGTAACTGGAAAAGATCGCTAAAACACAAACGGTGGTAAAACGGTTAACACTTAATTTGACATATTTTATATTTGGTTATCTAGGGTTTGTTTTTGTTTTGTTCGTTCTTGTTTCTTGTTGGAAAAATTAAAAAAATGGAATTAAATCTTCAGTTACTTCCAGTAATTTTAATTGTTGCTCTTTTAATTGAAAATAATATCGTCGATGTTTACTTAACGTCAGCAATAATAAGAGAGAAACACATAAGAATGTTTATGAATGAATTTGTGTTGCTTGATAATTACAACAATTCTGCGTTTTACGAATTATTTAAATTGAAAAAATCTACATTTCAAAAACTTCTTGAAAATTTATTAAGGATCGACAGAGAAAAAAATTCTTCAAAAACCTCTTAGAGGAGGTAGAAAACCTCTATCCCCTGAAAAGTCGCTACTTATAATTTTGTGGTACATTAATTACCAAAGCACACTAAATGAAATAGCAGATAGATTCGATGTTGTTCGATCAATAGTTATGAATGATAATTATGTTAATAATGTTTTGTTTGTAAACAAAATTTTCAGTAACCGCCAGTAACCTACCTCTTGACTTGTTGAAATGTTTCAGATCAACGGTATCAAACAATGACGTCAGCATATTACGTCACAACACCTTCCCCTATGATACCGCTGGACGCTAAAACAACGCGTTTAGTGTTCGGTTACTGAATCACTTCAACGGTATCCTCGCTAAAACTGCCTAAATGTCTTTTTTCACTCCTCACCTAACCCATAGCGCGAATATCAAACTAATTGGCTAGAAGACGCAGTAGGTAATTATCAACTTCATAGATTGGATAGTAGTGAAAAAAATGATTCTATCCTAGTTACTGTTGTATATATTTTTCCATTCCAGCTTCTTTTTCTACCTGAAAATACTTGAGAACTATCGAGATGCTGATGTTTTTCTGTGTATCCAGGCATATTTCTGTATTATTTGAATAAATATAATAATAATGTTGATATTCACTTTTCATAAATAATAATTGACCGTAAACAACATAGTACAGACCTGACGAGAACTGTCACAGAACAGAAAGCAGGAATTTCTCCCGATTGATAGATCGCGCGTAATCTTAACATTAACTAATCAAATTTTAAAGTCAAAGATTAGGGTTAACGTTTGTAATACGTTTAAAAAGGTTCATTATTGTGATATTTTGATTAGGATTAATCACAGACCTGCCTTTTTATCCAGTTCTTCCAATGTAGTGTGTTAGAAGGACATTAACAATCAATAGCGCACACCAAGAAGGTTATTATAAGAACTCTATTATGCTATTGTGGAATGTTCAGTTATATTTTATTCAATCCACCTCATTCAATGCTGTTCCACATTGTAAGGGGTGGAAACATATGAATTTATAATTGTTCCCACAATATATTTATAATCTTAAACACTTGTTTAGTATAAAAAAAACGTAACTATGAATTGAACTCTGCACAGTACTTGTTCTACATAGAGATGCCAGAAAATTGCATGTTCGAATTTTGATCGTACTTATTAATCCAATTTATGCAATATCAAAAGTGTATCGATAGAGAAAACAGATGCCAAATTAAAATTAAAGGAGAAAAAAAGTTGTATTCATAACGGGTTCGCGTTTTAATATTTTCGTCAAACAAAAATCTCTTACTCGAATCTTCAGTCGCTGAAGGGAGAGACGAAGGCTTTAATTAAACCAACATCCGTGACACTTTTGAGAGAATCTTCAACCCTTTTAATTACGGAGAAAGTCGCTTTTACCAATTTAACTTCACGGTGTATATTCTTTTATATGAAATTTAACGTATTATTACGAGGAACGGTCATAATATTTCGCTTTGAACTCTAAATAACAAGCTATTTTGACACATGTTTGTTCACTGACAAAAAAATAATAAAAGCATACGTTCAGTGTAACCCCTCGTAGAACCAATTTTTCAAAGAACCAAATAACTCTCTTATTGCTTGATTGAATTGAATACATTATAGATTTTTGGAAAGCTTCCATGGAAAGTCAAAATATACAGGGTTGTTTAATAAAAAATACCATTAAATAAATTGAACAAATAAAAATACTCTCAAGCCATAGATAGACGAGAAACAATGTTGGAATGACCATCTAGGTCTCCCGATTGAACTTTATATAAAGTTGAATCGGGAGACTTAGATGGTCATGGTACGATTTCGCACGGCTGGTGTAAACCCCGAAGTAGGAGTGGGCCAATTGAGGCTAAGCCTATGACAATTGAACCCAGATTTGTGTTTAATAAACCCTACAAAATACAAATAAAACAGAATACAAAGTCAGATGCTGCAAATGCAATACGCATATATACAGATGGCTCAAAAACGAAAGAAGGCTCAGGATGTGGAGTCTACTCCAGAGCACTAAGCCTAAGGATTAAGTGGAGAATGGGAAACAATACCAGCGTGGTTTAAACAGAACTGGCTGGTATTTCAATTGCCACAAAAGAACTAACCAGAAAAGGAGTTTCTGGCAAAAACACAACAATCTGCACTGATAGTAGACAAGCACTGTTTGCCTTGAACAGAAAACGTGTTATATCGGGGCTAGTTCTAGAGTGCCACCAAGATTTAGCTAACGCCTCGGCAGGTAACAATATTATCCTGAGGTGGGTTAAAGGGCACGACAGGGGTAAAGGTAATCGCATTGCCGATTCTTTAGCCAGGGAAGCGGCTGAACTAAAATTTTTAGGACATAGTGACACCTACGGCCTAACGACTTCGACAATTGCGGAACTAGCCAAACGTTACACCCTTGCTCAATCCCTTAAGAAATAAGATGGAATCAAAGGATCACCCTGGGCGAATCTAGGAAGCTGGCGTCGAAGAAAAATTTAGCGACGACAAGGAAAAACCCACGTTTAATAGTAGGATTTCTGACTGGCCACTGTCAACTAAGCAAAGACCTTCATACTATGGGGCTAGTGGACACACCTCTATGCAGAATGAGTGAACAGGAAGATGAAACTGTCAGGCATGTCTTATGCGAGTGTCCGGAGTTATCGTCAATAAGAGAGTGTGTGTTCGGTGAGTCTTGGCCTACAACTGCCGATATAAAGAAGATGTCTCCTAGTGACCTGGGTGACCATAGGGGGTGATTATAACGCCCACATATGAGCAAATAGACGCCCCCCCATAATATGATATTTGACGTGTTATTTCATTGATGCCTCAAGAATTATGTGGGGTGGATTGTTCTTATTGAAATGCTCGGTATATTGTTCTTGATTTTTTCTTGATCCTTGTAAATATTGTTTAAAAAAATGTGAAAATTCAACCTGTATCAAGTGGTAGTCATAACAACGTTTGTGTTTTTTGAAGGTTTTCACTATCCTCACTTTGATAACTTCAAAGATAAAAACCACAAAAAAAGGTTAGCAATAACTTTTTTCCTGGCAAATTGGTTCTAGTAGTGGTATCCTGAGTTTTAAACTTAACAATCACAATTTTCTGGTTTTCACACAAGTTTCTATGTAGATATTGTGTTTTTCCGAAAATTTAATTTAAAAAAATTTAATTAAGGTAAAATTAGAATTTGTTCTTAAAACTGAAACCCTCAGTCGCTGAGGCGTGCTTTAAATGGGTAAAATGGTTCACCAATAAAAAAATGTATACAATGTTATATTTAAAAAATCATCCTGAAACCATTGCTAGCCATTACAACGTTGTAACTGTCCAATTTCTTGAGTTATGAATACTCATTGTTTTAGATTTCGTGTTTTTCAAAAACATTCACTACCCCAACTTTGATAAAATCGTTTACATTATTGCAAATTTTTTTCCAATCACTATATCAGTTTCTTATTAGTCCTCTGCTCAAATTTTAGCTCAATATTTACAGTTTTGTGGTTTTTACTCACCGCTCTATTTCAAAAATGAACTTCCAATACACTTTTTCAAAGTAAAATTCCAATTTTATCAAAAAACTAAATCCATTTCTCAATAATTTTCCATACGTTTAGTTGATATTCATTTAAAGCAAAAATATTCACAAAAGTTAGTTTTTTTTTTCAACAGATTCTACTCTTTTTCCATCTATTTCCATAAAAATTCCTCCACTTAGTTATATATCAACCCAGTTCTCATTTCGAGTGGTCCAATCAAACCCGATGAAATTCCGTATCAAGATATTTCGAGTGATCTTCGTCGAAGGCATTTTTCATGAATTCAAGCAGCAATTTTTTTTTCTTTTTTTTCAGGTCGACCGACGCCGACGGTCTCTTGGTTCATGAACGAGAGGTTGATCGAAGGCCACGTAGAAGAGATAGGAAATCACATGATGGTGAATAAGTTGAAAATAGCCGGGGTGACAAGAGATCATCTCAATTCGAGTTACAAGTGCCAGGCCAGTAACACCAAACTGATGATGCCGTCCGAAAAGACGGTCCGGCTCGAATTACTATGTAAGTTCTCTATTTGAGAAATTTGATAGGATCCACTGCAAGATTTGAATCTTCTTGATATACAATTCTTGGGTTTTTTATGTTTTAAATCGCGATTTTTACAAGAATTATTTGCATGACGATTTGTTTTTTTTGACACTTTTTGTTACCATCAGGTGACATTTTTAGGGAATTGAATGAAGGTAAATTTGAAAGAGACCATTTTTCCCATGAAATGTCTACGAATATTTTCGGAAAAAGGAACAGTTTGTTTCTCACATTAGATCGAAATGTACAGAGTGCTCCATTGAAAATGGACGAAATTTTAATTTAAAAGACTATTTTTAAAAACACCAAATAATCCACCCATATTTCCATCGGACTTCAACAAATTATACATTTTCGAAGAGAGAAACAGTATGTCTGTTCCATAGGATAAATATACAGGGTGCTTCTCTTCAAAATTGACGAAATTTCAATTCAAAAGACTATTTTTTGAAAAACGAAACAACCCACCCAAGTTTCAATAGGACTTCCACAAATTAAACGTTTTAGTAGAGAGAAACAGTTTATCTGTTCCTTGGGAAAAAATATTCAGATTGTTCCATTTGAAATTGACGAAATTTCAATTTGAAACACTATTTTTAAAATCTCCAAATAACCCACCCATATTTCGATTGAACATCAACAAATTATACATTTTCGAAGAAAGGAGCAGTTTGTCTCTTCCATGAATCAAAATATTCAGGGTGTTTCCTTTAAAAATTGACAATTGAAAGACTATTTTTTTAAATACGAAACAAATCACTCAAATTTCAATTGGACATTTTCCGAGAGAGAAACAGTTTGTCTTTTCCTTGGGAAAAAATATACAGAGAGCTCTTATTAAAAATTGACGAAACTCCAATGTGGAAGAATATTTTTTTCAAGTGAATAACGTACCCATATTTCAATGGAACATCAACAAATAATTATACATTTTCAAAGAGAGGAACAGTTTGTCTTTTCCATGGGCTAACATTTATCAAATTGTTACTTTTAAAAATTGGCGT
>CAJUYG010000564.1:90333-106930 GCA_910591675.1 Galerucella calmariensis | reverse complement strand
TGTTACGCGAGCTGCTGCATTAATGTGCTCAATTAGTGCCCCCAGTGAAATTCCCATATGATACGACTATGGCTCCTCCGCCGTATTTTCAAGAATGATCTGGAGAACGTAACATCTAGAAAAACCCGGCGCATCCGCCAAAACCTCGAGCTCTAGAGGTTTCTAGAAAAACATACGTGCGAGTATAAATAGGCGACGACATCGCAGGTCAGTCAGTTAGTCAGCTAGTGTTCATACTGAAAGAAAGCAATCGCGCCTCGATAAAGTGTTTATAAAGTGACTCTCATATAAATTATAGTTAGTGTGTGTTTAGTGTGACATATAAATTATTAAATAAGGACTGTATTTTAATATAAATCTGTACATATAAATTAATTGTAAATATAAATTAGAATAAACGTTACAATATTATGCACTCTAAAAATTATACAGTGTGGAAACCAATTATAGAATAAAATTCTTTATGTCATCATTTTAGAAAATTATAAAAAATGCCGAGACACGTCAACTTTTGAATTGAGATGTGCGTTATGTAAACATAAATGTAAATGTACAGGTTGATCCACGCAAGTATGCCATAGTCGGTGTTGTTTTTTTTAAGAAAAACCCTGTATATTTGCATATTTTTGAAATCCTCTCAATGAACCGATTCCAACAAACTAAATAATGTATGGTCAATTATGAATTACACAGGGTGAAATTTTCATTTTTACAGTTATTAAACACATATATAAAATACCTGATATATTTGATGTGATTACATTAAAATAAATGCTCAAAATGTTCTCCACCTAGTTGTTGGCAATAGCACAGTCTCCTATAGAAATCCTCCTTAACTTTGTTTAAAGTTTTAGGTGAAATATTCCGTATTTCTTTAGTTATCTTGTCTTTGAGGTCCACAATGCTATTTGCTTGTGTTGCATATACTTTGTTCTTGAGATACCCCCACAGAAAAAAATCTAACGGCGTAAGGTCTGGCGATCTAGATGGCCACTCAATAGTACCTCTTCGTCCAATCCATTTATTGGGGAAGATTTCATCTTAATAAGTTCTTACCATTAAAGCATAATGGGGTGTTGCCCCGTCTTGCTGGAACCAAACATTTTCATTCGGTAAGCTAGGATCTATTGCGTTGAGATATAAGTTTGCCAACGCAGGAATAACTTCATTTTTAAGCATATTTAAATATTTTTCAGCTGTCAAATTTCCATCTATAAATATAGGACCAATAATATGGTCGCCTATGATACCGGCACAAACGTTCACCTTTTGAGGATACTCAGTATGTGTCTCACGCATCCAATTAGGATTCTCTGCTGACCAATATCTACAGTTCTGTCGGTTTACCTCTCCATTGAATGTGAATGTTGATTGGTCAGAAAAAAGAATGGTACCAAGAGCTATCTCATTTCTGTTCAGTTTATTCATCAATATTGCAGAAATCCATTCTACGATCTGGATCGTCTTCTGTTAACTCCTGCACAAAAGTTAATTTGTAGGGATGAGGTTTTTCTTTATGAAGACATCTTAGAACAGTTGTATGACTAACAGTTGGATTCTCTTCGACACTTAACAAAATATCCACTTTCACATCATCTTCAACGAAATGTGGTTTTCTTTCCAATGGTTTGACATGTCCAAGTTCTCTGAAATGTGCATGATTTATAGACACAGTACTTTGTGAAATATTAGCCAATTCGGGATACCTGTGATTAAATAAGTTTGCCACTTCAACTTGATTTCTGCAGTTATCCCAGTACCCGATCATCATTAAAATCTCAATTCGGTGAGTCTCAGTTAAATATTTCATTGTTATGTCGACAAGGAAAGAGTGTTTGACAAAGATTTTACTTTTTCAGTATAAACTGTCAACACATCAACACCTGACAGAAAAGAAAAAAATCCACATTATTTACCGATTTTGTCTAATTTTTGGCGTTTTTAGGCAATTTTTAGGTATTTTTGATAAAATTCATGGGCGTAGCAGGTTTTCTTTAATATACAAATACGTCTAATAATTAGTTAGTTTAGATTTTTGATAAATCCATATTTAGCTAATTTAAAAAAGTACCAATATTTCAAGTGTAATAAATTATTAATTTTAAAATGTCACCCTGTGTAATTCATAATTGACCATAAATTATTTAGTTTGTTGGAATCGGTTCATTAAAAGGATTTCAAAAATATGCAAATATACAGGGTGTTTTATTATGGCATAATTGCGTGAATCACCCTGTACATTTGAATTTATGTTCACATAACGATCAGCTCAATTCAAAAGTTGACGTGTCTCGGAATTTTTTATAATTTTCTAAAATAATGACATAAAGAATTTTATTCCATAAGTGGTTTCCACACTGTATAATTTAATTGATAATGAAGCTAGAAAACTATTAACTGTAATTAATAATACAATGTATGCTGACAATCAACATTTTGCGAGAGACTAGTTTGAGACTGAGGAGAGAGCGCGAGAGCCCACGCGCTCAAGGCACATAACGTAACAACGTAACGGTCAAACGTAACGGTCAAACGTAACGGTCAGATCTTTCCGCCGCGACCCCTCTCGCTCCAAGTAACTCAACGGTCAGATTTTCCCCTCGCTTCAATCTAACATAACGAAATAAAGTTCCAATAACACAAATAAATATTAAATTAATTATTTCACAACATTCAGTGATGTATAAATATATACCTGCATTGTTTTGGAAATATCAGAAACCTAACAATACTTCAATCACAATATACTTTCTATTTGATTTTGATTGTTTTCTTAGTGTACTTCCGAAGTACCAGATCTAATACCAATGAAATTAAAATGGGGCTGCCTTGGAGCTATAGGTACTGGATCTTATACAAAAAGATGCATTGAAATCGGTTCATAAGCAAAGTAGTTGTGCCAAACATATCAAGTACCAAGTGTCAAAAACGTTACTTTAGTCACTAGTGTTTAAAGTACGAAAAGTCACATCTCGTTTATCTTTTGTTTTTTAAACGTCACATCAAGTGTATTTACTGTAATTTATATTTAATAGTTTTTTCCCGCGAGCGTAGAAAAAGCATAGTAAGCACCTAGTGTCAAAAACATCTTCAGTTACTCATTTCGTCATAAACTCGTGACTGAAGTAACGTTTTTGACCCGGCTGGTATCCGAATGCAAAGGAAGCGCTGGCAATGAAAAAGCTGATGAACTCGCAAGAGCAGGATCGTAAACTCTGATGAACGGACCCGAACCAGCTGTGGGCGTCCCCAGATGCTTAACTAGGTTATGGTTAAAAGGGGGGTGAAAGAAAAACACAATAAACACGGAAAGAATACGCCCAGGCAAGTACATGGTAAGAAATTCATAAAAGAACCATCAGAAAAATTAGCGAAAGAACTGCTTTCAATGAGCAGGAACAAACTACGCACCATAACGGGGCTATTTACGGGACACTTTCCCACAAAGGAGCACCTGAACAAAATAGGGCTGTATAACGCAGACCTTACATGCAGAAGATGCAAAAAGGATACCGAAACACCACTTCTACAACCAACCAGCAAAGAACCTGTATGAGCTAATACAGGGAACGGATTGGCTGAATAGGCTGTAGTCAGAACACTAGGAGTATCCACAATAAGCCCAGGAGGCTGAGGGTGAGGTGATGCCAGCGAAGGGACGGCTCCTTTGAAAAAAATGTTTTTGACACTTGGTACTTAATATACTGTATCTTCAGTCGCTCGTAATATTACTATATTCAAATGAAATTTTAAAGTCGAAAAATACGGAGGATTGTTACATTACGCTTTAGAGCAAAAAAGGAATTTTTTACTCTCGCTTATTTCATCAAATTTGGTAGTAATTAGTCATTATCGCAAGACTGTAGGAAATATTGTGTGTTTTTCGATCGTAAAATAAAATTGCCGCTTTCAAAAGATCCTTAAATAAATATTATTGCACTAGAGCAATAAAGAACTAGTTTTTCCACTAAATAGAGTTCAATAAATTTCTGCTTTTTGTATGAATCTAGAAAAAAATTATACACCTCAAATTTAGAAGTCAGTTAATAAAAGAAAAATCAAGAAACTGTAGACGATGTAGAACATTTCGTGGTTGTGTGGATGAATCTGTTGTTAGTTCATTATTTTTTTCAATTCAACACCCAACTCAATCCTATGATGTTCCACATCAGCAGCTTTGCTACCCCTGTACACTAACCTTCCATGATGTCTTCTTGTCACACATTTAGAATGTCTTCTCAATTTTCTCTTCCTTCTGATCATCAACAGGAGGAAATACTGGAAACAATGTACCTAAAATTATTTTTTAAATGTTGATTGATTGATTGATTGATTGATTATTTCGGCACCAACAGTCAGAGTCTTCGGGACCTCGGCACCTCAGCCTTTTAAGCTCTCTGTGCCCTCGATTGTACCGTTTATGTGAAGAGGCCAGTAGCCCTTATTAGAATCAACAGCCTTTCCACTAGGTCCTTTTTAGGGAAATCCTTCCATTGGTGTTGTATATATTCAATGAGACAGTGCTTCACATTGGAAGATAATGTGTGAGGCAGTTTCTTCTTCTTCCATGCAAAACCGACAGATAGATTCCTCCCTATATATGTCAATTATATGCATGTACTTCCTTAGGGAACAGTTTCCGGTGAGTAGTCCTGTTACTCTGCTTATTTAGCCCCTGCTGAGGTTAATTTTTCGTTAGACATCGATTCCGAGGATTTTTGATCAGCAGTTAGCTGTGTTCCTGTTTTTGCAAGTGGCCCCAGTAAGTCCAGTGGTGAAATACAGCGAGTTATTTCTTTATATTAGACAACCAGTTAGTGATTCCAAACAAAGTATCTGGATTGATGAATTGGGCAGGTGCGTTCCTGAAATTCAAAATGTATACCTGCCCGGAGCAGGAGAAATTTAGTGGGACGATTTCGGCAAATATCTGTCAGCGTGGAAGTTATTACGGAAGTAAAATACAATTCCGCGCATTCTTAATAAGATGAAAATTATTGTAACGTTTGTGGCGGTGAAGAAATAATAAAAAACAGCTATACGAGCTTCATGTAAATGTGGAAAGGAGATTCGTAACGCTCAGAGTTGGAGGAGTGGCTTCCTTAATCGAATATATTTTCTCTATATAAGGATCAATTCTGTAAGCAAATGTTAAATTTCAACAAATGGTTAAAAATTAGACAGCCTGCTAACTCCTTTTTACTATTCTGTATGCATAATAAGCTTCAAAATAGTAACGGAAAACTTTTTATTGTTTAGATTAAAACATTCCTAATAGCGGAAACTTAGTCAAATATAACTGCGTGCCGTTTATTTTTATCCACTACTTGTAGAATTGACCCTATAAAACGATAAATGATTTCAAAATTAAACTTCCACTTTGTACTTTGAAAATTCACAGCCACTACTCGCAAATGGCTGTTTACCATATAAGTTAAAGTTTAAATAAAAAAAAAAGAAGAATGTACGAATCACCTGATCGAGACATAGTAGGTTATAAAATAACAAACCATAAAATTTATACGTTTTTTATGCCTATATATGTCGCGGTTGCAGAATAAAAAGCAATGTAACGTGAAAAAATATTTTTTTATTATTTTTTAGATCCTCCGCAAGTGGTTCTTCATCTGGGTAATACTCTAAATCCAGAAGACATAAAAGAAGGAGACGACGTTTACTTCGAGTGCAGCATCAAAGCAAATCCCAAACAGCACAGAATCTTATGGTATCACGAAGTAAGTACATTTGCTACTACTTTATTTTTTTTTTGTTTTTTCATTCATATTCAACTTTTGGGATGGAAGAAAACGACGTGAATATTTTCTTTTGAACTATTCAAGACATTTTTAACTTGGATCGATATTTTTATACAATGTAGGAGAAACTAGTGAAAGAAATCAAACTATTCTATATTTTACTTTTGTGTTTATCTAAAACGAATGGAGGTTGTTAGTTTGTTATTTATCAAAATTAAACCTTGTCTCTAAATGCTCCGTATTTCATAAAACCTCAAAGCTATATCTGCACAAACATACCATACATAATATTATTGCGCCTGTTTAAAGGGACCACCCACTTCGGATTTTCTTTTTCTAGTTGTTCAATTATCACTCATAAGTTTTGTCCTACGGGGACAATAAACTCCCCCAAATAGGTGGATATCTCCGGCAGATACCAACGGTTAAATACGAGTTATGGCACTTGAAACCTTTAAAAAAGTATTCCCCGCTACGACTGGAAAGATATGTCTCCCCAGAGGAGAGGCTTTCTCTCCTCTTTTTACCAGGGTCGATGTTTACGCTCTTTGACCGTTTTAACGCATTTGAATTTTCGTTTTTAAACAAACTTTTAACTTTGTCATTAAACATTTTTCATTTTACATGTTCCATTGTTGATTTCGTTATTTTTGGGGTGAAAACTTCTCTTTTAGACGACGCTATCTGAAAGTTGCTCGTTCTGTATTCATTTACATATCTACCAAAAGTTGCGTTTTGAGTGTTCCATGTAGTGAAAGTGACAGTTCCGTACTTTTTTTTTCGGGCCGAGATGGGAAACTCATGTTCGACTGTGTCCTTAACCAGTACCCAGACAGTGTTGGACTCATCCCCACGGAGATGCCTACCAACCAAACCCACCTCAAACTCACCCGTTACTCCCGCCTTGGAATCACTACCTTAGCATACTTCAATACGGGCGGCGGTCCCTCACACACTCTCCTTCATCCTCTTCCTTCTATCACTCCTACCTCTCTCATGCCAAAGCGAGTCCTTATCTTTCCCTACTATGCGACAGTTCCGTACTGCAAAGCCTTTTCGGGACGCTCGCAATTTTCGGACTTGTCCAACAAAGTAGCACTTCCAGTCCTTGGCATACAAGGTGCCTTAAACATTTTGGTTGAAGAAAAATCATGAATTTCGCATTATCGTCACGCTTTCATGCAACACACAATACTGTTGGTTATATATTATGCAACACAATTAACAGTAAAGCGTATATGGTGTTGCATTTACTTGCAATCATTTCTATTTCTAAATATTATGTGTAAGGCAATCATTGATTTGTAAAAAGTTCCATCACCATGGGCGTACGATAAAAATGTTTCGGGAGGCTTATTTATTAGGATGAATTTCCTCCCATCATAGGCGTATGATGAATTTTTGAAAAGGGGTTCGTTTTGGTGTGAAACTTTCAATTAACCAGGGAAGTGCGAAATAGTTAATATAAGGGATTACCCTATTTGGACAAATTTCACCCTTCGTGGGCGTACGATAAAATTTTTATAAGGGATTAATTTGTTTAAATAAATTCTATATCACGAGCGGAACACAATATTTTGCGGGCGGGTTAATTTATTCGCTATGGAAGTAAGAAAAGAAATTTATTTGTTTGTGTTTTCACCTCTGTCGGCAGTCTCCATGGCTCCCTATCTGCTTATTTTATACTCTTAAATAACTTCTTTTTTTTTGGGCTCATGACAGCTATAGCACTTTTCTCTTCTTCGTTATTGTTGATAATTGCTTAACTCAACTATCATTGACTAATTTTCTACTATCATCTGATCTCTACAGCTATTTTTCGATGTTCAAAATGTTTATTGACGAAACATATAGATCTACCCCTGTATTGGCGCTAGAACTGAAAAGATATGTCTCCCCCGGGATGCGGTTTTCTCTCCAGAGTCATGAATTATCGGTGTCCACCTATTAAATTCGTCCAACAATCCGGTGGGTTTCGATGCTTTTTTATTCAGTTACTTGCGTTTATTTACGGCAAAAAGGCACAATAGTCGTTGAAGTTGAAAATTGAAAATATTGGTGTGGTTTCACGAGACTAAATATAAATGTTTTCCGTGGCCGAGAGATCAATGAATTTATATTATAGGAAAAATATTCGATGTATAATTGGAATTTTTCAATTTAATCATTTTCATGGAAATAAATAAAGCAAGAAGGTGAAATTTAGAAGTTTGAAATCCTTTTGTGGCAGCTGACAATTTGTAAGTTCGTTAATCGGCCGATAGAGAGTATAAATAGTTGAAAAATCTGGATGTGGTGCTTGTTCGTAAATAATATCATAAGGCCATCTAATTTTTTTGAAAAAAATCGAAAAAATATTTTTCAAAAGAGGCATTAATGCAAATGAATAAACATCACGGTGGAGTGTATTGTTCATACAGAGACTGTCCAAATACATTTTATTCGTAAAGAAAAATAAAGTTCTTTCGATTTCCAAGGGATGAGAGTATATAATTTAATATCCCGGCCTATGATAAAAGAAATTTTAAAGTGTTTGATATAAACTTTATTATTATCAAAATGCATAGGTGTATATTGTATTCCCTTTGATAATAAATAAATTAAGAATTATTTGTACTTTAAAATTTGCTTGATTTTTGTAATTATTTGTGTTATCTAAAAAAGTATTTATTACTTAATCTCCCAATAGTAATGACTATTTATAACAAATCATAGGAATGTACATATATAGGTATTTAATAAATACATAAATATATATTCGATTATGATTACTGTTTTAATTCATGGCGCAGTTTTAAAGATTTAGTGGAAACAAAAAAACTGGATCCGGCACTAGAAATTGTTATTGTCCCCGAGTCAACAGTGCAATTTGGTAAGAAATTCAGAAAATATTTTAAACTGGAAACATCGCGGCCATACCGATTTAAAGGTCCAAGGTCATTGACGACGGAACTGAAAATCGTTTGATGTTTTTTATAATATGTGACTCTACTGTAATTTTTGGTGACAACAGCTGTCAAGTTTTGCAGTAAACTCGAAAAAACTGATAACAGTTGCTGTCATAGGTACAGTTTTCCAGTCTAGAAACCATTTAAGGAACTTGAAACTAATTTCCATTGATTTTTCTTGCTTTTCCCAGTTGAAAACTCGTTACACACATATGCCGTAAAAGATTTAATCTAAAGCTCTACAAATTGCATTTCACATTCGTCTTTGCATTGAGAAAAAGGAAAATATTGACAGATATAAAACAATCTGCGTTAAAATTGAATCAATCAGAAAGTGATTAGTCTCCGCAAGAACTTTATCCATAAGGAGCAGCGTTAGTTACGGGATATCACCCACTTCCTTTCCCTCTTCTCTCCTCTCTTTTCCCGAATCAAAGTTACGACAGTTTGGCCGACATTCGTTTCCTTAATTTAGCTGGTTACGTATCTATTCTGGCCAATAGGAAGTAACTTTGCCTTTCCGTGTGTTCTTATATGAGTACTGGAAACTTTAATTGAGGTGCTAAAGTTTTATGCTCGGCGGAACTTTTAGAAAACGTACGCAAGGGGAACTGGAACAAAGTGTTTAATGGGGATTAGTGATACTTCGAAGATTTTAAAAGCTGTTTGGGTTTCAAATGTACGGATATTTATCTTTACTTATTTTGCATCGTTGAACATTCCCTAAATTTGTTTCCCTCTCGAATTAGTCGGATTAAAATATGTATATGCTTGTTACTCGGCTTAGACATACGCAATTTTATAAATTTCCGTCTAGAGTAAAAAGTCGTTGAACG
Source organism: Galerucella calmariensis (assembly GCA_910591675.1). Taxonomy (NCBI): domain Eukaryota; kingdom Metazoa; phylum Arthropoda; class Insecta; order Coleoptera; family Chrysomelidae; genus Galerucella; species Galerucella calmariensis. The sequence continues at coordinate 97,390 of CAJUYG010000564.1, read as the reverse complement.
TGAATTGACATCTGCTATTCTATCTATCCATCCATCCTTCTTTTTCCTCAATTACTTACATTCAAAATATGATTATAGGTACTTTGTTTTTAAACTAATAGGAACTATTTGAATTTAAGTTGGCATTTCTGCTGCCTAGTGATTAGTGATTGATCAGATTGCCGCCCGTTTTACACAGCTCTATTGATACAACTGACAATGGCATTTGTTAGTTTTGTGTTTATTTTTGGAACTTTAGTTCTTTACGTCAGGTTATGTTTGAGCGACCGAGGGTCGCGAAGCAAAAGATCTGACCGTTACGTTACGTTATGTTACGTTGCTTCGTTATGTGCCTTGCTTGCATGCGTGTGCACTCTCCTGAGTCTCTCTCTCGTTTACGAAGCAGCGATTCATATGCTTCGGCCGGGAATCGAACCCGTGCCGCCCGCGTGGAAGGCGAGCATTCTACCACTGAACCACCGATGCTATATTAAAATTCTATGCAAAGCTGGTATTCGCAGTGTTGGTGATCTACTTGAATTTGTTCGGATAAATTTTTACTATTATTTCCATAATTTTTTTTTGCGCGATTGATCTTTTTTGTTTATTTACAGCTTCGGTTGTCAGGACGGTAGGTTGTGTTAACAGGAGCGCTATTCCTGTAGCAAAATTTGAATGGCTCTCCATGCACTGAACCAAATGATCCCTCTGAGCGGTATTATAACGCTGAGTTTTGATAGAACAAGAAACTGTCACTGTCAATGCCGTGTACAGAATAGCGCTCCTGGTTTCTAAGTTTAACACGTCGGTAAGAAATTTACTTACCGTTCAGACGTCGAAAAGTAATAAATAGCATTAAAACAATTTCACCAAAATGCATAATATATTTTAAACTGATCGAGAAGTATAAATGTCACTTTTGACATTTCCTTCACTTCGAAGAAATTTGAATTATTTTATTCGGAATTTATTTCAATACGATCGCGCAAAAAATGGTATAAGCATCTCGAAGGTTAAGGGTAATTACAACGTTTGCATGTAGATTCCTCTCGTAAAATTGGACAAAATTATATGAGGAATAAGGGGTCAAGCACATTTACTTTTCGAAATACAGGGTGTTGAAATTTTGAAAACTTGAATGTTTTAATTAGATAACTTCAAAATTGATGGATAAATTGATTTGACATTTGGCAAGTTGTTTTTAAATGTAAAAGGGCATATTTTGATAGAAATAGTAGTTTGTGCAACTAGTGTGCATATGATGGCCATATCGCACGAAGACGAAGTTTGAGCAGGACGCCGTAGGCGGAGTGCTCAATCGTTCAAGTGCGATATGGACAATTCATACGAGTCGAGCATATTTTTTCCACGACCCACTTGAGAAGAAATCTAGAAAATAAAAATTTCTATAAACTGTAATATAACTTCAAATTGAAAATTTTACAATTCAATTTTATGTTTCCACTAATTGTTTTGTGGTAAACGTACAGTTCTTGAATGTCCAATTTGTATAATGCTACGGTTTCCCTTTTTAAATATACGATGCTGCTCTAAGTAGATGTTGCCAGTCGGACTCCCTCATGAAGGGTACCGTACCATTATCTATAATAATGAATATTCTGCCAAATATTTCAAACGTCTACCTGTTGTCGTTATTAATATCAAGCAGAATAATTATTTATAAATAAAATTAACAAATAAAAACTTCTGCACAGGGAATCGAACTCGGGTCTACCGCGTGAGAGTCTGGTTTGCTTACTACTCGACCACCAAGGAATATGCAAATTGTTTATCTATAACGTCAGTTGTATTACATAATTTTTGCTTAAAAGGAACTAAAGTTCCTACCGTGTGTCCCGCGACACGTTCTACCTTTATTTTTAACAAGATAAATGCCATTTTTATTATTTATTTACAAACAAAATCCATATTTCATGCTTGTTTGGTAAGGTTCCAAATAAAAATTTTAATTTCTTTTATTAATTTCTAGTTAGAATGACCGTTGTGGAGTAAAAATGGCCACGTAACAGGAACACAGAACTGGATTTTTTCATCTGTCATATTAAAACTAGAGTCCAGTTCTGTGGTTGAATCCATCGAAATAGAAAAATGAACGCAAGCTACATCTATAGTTTGGCAAGTTGATCTGGGTAGCTTCTTGAAAATCATACGATCCGGTGCTTCTCTCGTACGATGGGGTCTATCCCGTGCGATCTATCGACTCCCACGGTCGAAATCGACTAATTCTTGAACCTTTTCCATTAAAAAACCACTTTACTAATAGGCCAGCGCCAATTCATTCGACTCTGCTCCTCTATTTCGGACCATGCGATCCGGAGCGTATATTTTTTTCATGAGATCAATATCGGATCACGGGCCAAGTATATAACGACGATCGCCTCATGTGATCATTCGCCATAAATCTATGCCGCTCATTGTTCAAGAATAGACGTCCTGAAGCTACGGAGAATCGGTAAGAGGGGAGGCATATATGTCATAAACGTACAAATGGCGTACGGTACCTATTTCACCAAGTAAAATTGAAAATACAAAGGTAACTGACAATACCAACGCCACTGGATGAATCAATATCAGTCAATTGACGAAGTGAGAGGAGAGAACACACGCACGCGCTTGCCAATAAGAAGTGCTCATCTTTCAATATTCATAAATTGAATTAATATAATTAATAGAAAAAATCCAAGGAAACAAGCACATTAAAGAATTAACGTTTAATCATATTGTTGATATTGTTAATAATAAAAAGTCCCTTTTCTAATTATTATCAATACATATTTAGCACTTTAGCTTTTCCATAGTTAAACGTGGCAATATCGAATGTTTTCGACTGCATTCCTTTCACGGCTCCAGGTAAACTTGCCAAAGTATAAATGGCAGTAAAACGCATGCGTGATTGGATTTTACATCACAAACGTTGAAATCAAACCTTTTTTCTCCGTTTATCAAATCCAGGAAACTGATATATAATTTTTTGAACGACCGCATACAAAATATGAGAACTTTGTTTTCACGCGATATGATTGTCATAGATATTGTGGTCATCCAGACGGTTTTCCGCCCCACAATCGTAAAATCTGAAGAGAATAAACTTTTCTCCGACACGATGATTGTTATTCGAGTTTTATACCACTTTTACGAATATAAAAAGATAAATTGAGAACTTCTATGAGGTGTATTTAGTAAAGCTGCAGATAAAAATTGTTTGTCGTCTCGCCCTACGTGAAATCGACATAAAAAAACATATTTTCATCGAAAAAGGAGTTTTCGAGTACTGAAGGATGATAAAGTTGATAAAAAATTTAAATAACCCTTTCTGAAAAATTCTGTTTTGTTACAGGGTCTTCCAGTAAATCAAAATATGTCGTCGGGTATTATAATCAGTACCCATAGTTTAGTTCTACAAAAAGTTGCGAGGTTTCAAACTGGATCATATACATGTTTAGCAGCCAACTCCAGAGGAGAAACTATGAGTGAACCAGTTACTTTACGAGTAAGATGTAAGTATTTTTTTGGTAAGAAAAAAAGTTTATTTAAATAAAAAATAAGAGCATACAAATATACTCCTACCTATTTGGGTAAAAAGAAGGAGGCCCGCAAAGGCCTCGGACCTGCATTAAGGCATTGTCTAATGATAGCGAGTATCGACAGCTCTGAAATTAAGAAACATGCGCAATGGCAACATTTTTATCTTAAACTGTTAAATTTGTTTTTTATGGAATGTGTGAATAGGATTTGAAAGTGAGTTTTTAGTTTTTGAAATGTTTTGAAAATAGTGTGCATCGTTTCTTACTGACTGTTTCTTTGTGTAGTCGTTGATAAAATAAAAAAGGGAAGAATGGAGTTCGAAACCACATTATATTCTGCTGAATTGTTTCTACGTATGATATAATTGAAAAATGGTCGAAAAAGAACATGCATATTATAATTTTGCCATTTACCTACATCATTAGGTATCAAGGTTACAAATACTTCTATTATTGTGATATTTTGATATAGGTGATATTTTTGGTATTAGTTGTCACTAATTTGATATTTTTAGGTTAAAATTGTCCATTTAGGCTTTTAGAAGTTCGTTGTATTTATTTTTATGTATTTTCAAGCCTGATGAAGGCTTTATAATTGAAAATAAAATATCTTGTTTTTATACTTTCATTTTCTGATTAGTGTTAATACAATAAAATATATTCTCAATTATATTAAAATCAAATGTTCATGGCAAAGTATTCACAGCAGCATCCCTAATAACTACTAAACTAGTTCAAAATACGTTCCAACCGTTTGGTAAGATATTACCAGTAATTTTACTAATTTCTCTCACGCATGCGCATTAAATAGTTCAATTACTGGTTACGTACGATAACAGGATTGCTGGTTGGAACGAACCTAATTTGGTTTGAATTGCAAAAGTTAGTTGTTGAAATAAAAGAAGCTTAAGAAAGTAAAAAGGGGTAACATTGGTGACAGCGGTGGGATTTGAAAAGTATTTGTTTATGGTAAATACTAGATTCGCCGTATACTATAAAGACATCAATACTTCCGGACCCTCAGATGGTATTTGAAAATGGAAGAGGACAAGGAAAGACGCAGAAAGGAGGAAGAAGAGAAGGGAAGACATGGAAAGGATAAGGAAAGGCGCATAAAGAAGAAAGAAGAGAAGCAGGAAATATACAGTAAAGAGGAAGAAGATAAGGAAAGACGCGAAGAGGAGAAGGAAAGATTCAGAAAGGAGGAAGGAGGGAAGGAAATACAAAGTAAGGAGGAGGAAAAGAGGGAAAATAGAAGAAAGACAGGCTAGACAAGCAGATGTAGAAATTTTGAATGGCTTAACACAGATTCAGGAAACATTACAGCTACAGGTAGGACCGCTTAATAATAGAGTAGATGGGAACAGCAACAAGAAAATTAAAAATTTATGTTAGAAAGCAAATTAAGCAAAAAGAATTGATACTCATGAGCTCCAGTAACTAATTTTCATTTAAATTGAAGGAACGACCTCGTCCCCTTCCATAATCGAACCTGGCCCTATTCTTAGTTTCTCAAAACCACTTTTTCAAAACCCTGAAACCACCCACATTTGATTGCCAAGCGGCATGGAAAACATATTGATTCCAATTTGAAGCTGATGCCGGTACCAATGATTGGATTGAGACACAAATAGTGGCTTCAATTATAGTGTGTAGACGACAACCGTTTTACAGCTTCTTCCGCAAGACACGCCCAATTATTCATCCCTTGTACAAGTTTTAGAGACAAGGTATGACCGCAGGTATTTCAGAGTCGTCAGTCAAAAATCAAATGGAAGCCTACAGGAATTTGAAGCCGATATAAAAAGATTGTTACATCTTGCCTATCCCCAGGCATCTAAAGACTTCCTAGGGAAAATCGACACTCAGGCATTCGTTGATGAATTACAAGATGTGAAAATCAAAGGATTACATAAGAGGAAAAGTCGGGAACTGGCTAGTTAAGGAACACCAACTCAAATGGAGGCTGACACAAGGACACCTCCATACTAAGAGTTTACTGAATAAGGTAGACAAAGAACTCTCGTCCAGGCTGTTGAAACTGGGTAAGAGAAATTTGAAGACAGTTACCGACCTGGTGACTGGACACTGTACCCTAAGGAAGCATCTGCATAGGATGGGCAAAGTTAGTGAACCTATGTGCAAAAAATATGAACTCTACGATGATTCACCCACTCACATACTCTGATTCCGTAAGAAATCACAAGGACTCAGACGGAAGCACTTTGGAGTGGAAATAATACAACCATCACAACTACTGAAGATCCCTCCAGATAAACTTGTGGTAGTAGATAACTTAGGTAATGGTACAAAGATTCAGTTCAAGTGCCTGGACTGTTGAGCCCAACCCAAGCGTATGAATGAATGAAGATGTGAAAATATAAAATGCAACAAGCGCTAACTAAGCTACCCACTCGAAACTTTCAAACAACAGTATTTCGTCGCTATGTTTTTGTACACAAGCAACAATCCTAATGAATTTGCTCTAAAACGGAGGTTTTTAAAATTTTTCCACCACTCTAATTCTCCTTATGCACTCACACACACTCACCCACTCTGTACGATCGTAATTGCATTCATTTAGTTTAGAAAAGCACTTCTGAAAATTTTATTTCAGATTAAAAATATGAGGTTCTCTTTTTGTCGGCTAGCGTAGTTTCCTTTTCAATTTCCCCTTTTTAAATAATGTAATTTTAAGCCGTAGTAGTTGAATTGTCTGCAAAATTTGTGAGTTGCCAGATTAATTTACAATTGATTTATTAGATTGAAAAAAATTATTCACTGTTTTGTGTTGATATTAAATACAGACCTATCGATGCTTTGGCTAACGATGTTCATTGCATTCATTAAGAGTAACATGTGTCTATAGACAGAAATGAAAAAAATACGTCGCCAGGTGGCAAGTGCGTGTATTTCAATAGCAATTTGCTATACGTACGTTTACTACACCAACGGGATAAGTTTGGTATGCAATTAAATGCATAATTATTGTTAAACAACGTGGATGCATTTCCAATGCACATACGAGCCTCTGCTGCATTTGATAATTCCGAAACTATGTTCATGAATACATGGATATTATCCGTTCTGTTGAAGTCATATTCGTTTTTAATTTAAAAACACGCTCATAGTTAGACGCTTCGGATTATTTAAGGGAATATTGACTCACAGAATCCAGAAGTTTTCATAAAATACTGTAATTTGCGACACTATTTGACAGAATTGTATGGAACCAAATAGATTATGAAAAAATAAGGGGGACGAATCACTAGCTTCAATAATAAGCCCAGTTTAGTCAAAATATTCAGTGGATTACCAAAAGTGATAGGTCAAATCCTGATCCACTCAAGTAGAATAGTGTTGGTGACGACGTTTAGAGCCTGATCTGCTGGACATTTGAACCCCAACACCTTTCGTCCAGCGTGGAAGTCAATTTTTTATAGAACCACTTAGATTATAAGGAAAATTGAGAAGATAATTCACCAGCTCCAAAATGGAGCCTCAATTAGGACCCAGTGACACCTACGGCCTAA
>CAJUYG010000564.1:44559-65414 GCA_910591675.1 Galerucella calmariensis | reverse complement strand
TAGACCGCCATCTATCAATGGGTAGCTCAACTACACTTTTCAACTTTCCAAACTCAACAAAACTATCTTTTTACACCAAAAGAGTTTGGTTTTCCTCAATAAATAATCCGCATTGAAAGAGACTTGGTTATAGGAGAAGTGTTTATTGTTTGTCTAAATAAAACAAGATGGCATTTCAACGATTTTATTGATTTTTCTTAATACTTACAACGACCTAACTTAATACTTACAACGAATCTTTACACATAATAGTTTAAAGTCTATTAAAACACAACACTATCAACTAGTTCAAATTGGTATTCACATGCGACGAATATTGGGATTGATGTTTGATATGACTCCTAAAAATTCGAACGATACCTCATTAGATTCGGATTTAAATCCACATTTTTCTAAACGTCATCCTTAATCCAACGTTTGGTAAAATCTGAATAGGTACTAGCCACAACAGAATAGACTCTTGGGAGTCGCAGTGGTGGGACTTACGGACCCACTCACCACAAACCTAACCCCACCGTAATCCGTCTAGCTTTGGCTCTTATTTTTAGGAGTTTTATCAATTTGAACTTGTTGATCAGACTATACTAAACTCAAACCCAAGTTGCCGACGATGTAAACAAAACACCAGCATACGACATACACCATTGTCCAAGAGCTACCCTCCCAATAACTCCAGTTTTTGACCAAAGCAACATCTTCTACATTGATGGTCATATGTAGTATGCTGATACTTTTTTACTTTGGATTTGAATTCAATATAGATATAAGTTTCTAAGAAAAGTTAATGTTCTGTAAACCTAATACTAATCATGAGATAACAAACTACAAGATATGAAATAATAGTAAAAACATTTTTACTTGTTCCCGACTGAAGCCGTATTCTTGACTGAGTAAATGAAGCTTCCCAGAAAACAGATATTTTGTCTTTATCAATTCAGTGACAGAATAAACAAGCAATATAATTACAAAGTATTTCTCTTGGGAAGATTTACTTCCTCGGTCAAGAATACTACCTCTGGTAGGGTGAGAGGTCCTTAGATGTTGTTAGACTCCGTTTCACATAAGAAGAACCCACTAAGGTCTTGAAGTTGCAGTCGTATGCGCGAAGAAGCGGCACTTAACAATATCTGAACATCAATATCAGTAAAGCCCTTAGGCTTTGACCAATATTGATGTGCAGCTTCTTCGCGCATATGACTACAACTTCTAGAGTTTAGTAGGTTCTTCTTATGTGAAACGGAGTCTAGAAGTAGAGGAAGAGGATATTAGTTAGAAATACAAGTATTTCGGTGGTACAACCACCTAGATGCTTTCTATTTCCTTTACCAATAAATAAGTTTCCCACAAAAACACATTCTCTTTGTGTTTTATTTTTCTTCCAATTATCTGATCGAAAATATACATTTAATCAATCCTCAATAATTCACCCATCGCGCATTCAAAGGGCCCGTGTAACTCTTTATCCTACATAAAGCAGCAATCGTTCAAAGTGGTGTCAAGTAGGAGCTGAAGAGGTTCATTCTTAAATCTACTAAGTGAATTGGGTTTAAAGTCGACAAAAGAGCACCCCTATGAGAAGGAAATTCGATTACCAATTATTTTAAGTGCCAACAATATGTTTCGGGTCATATAACAGTAGAACAAAAGATTGATGAACAAAAAAACAGTAATCAGTGTTACCAAAAGGTTGAATAAAACGGAAAACCTACTAGAAATGAAATATTTTCACATTACAGGTACTGAATCGGCACTAAACATTCTTCCTAGACCAGAGCATCACTATGCAACAATAGACGGTCACCAACTAAATTGCATTTCTCAATTACCCGGATCAAATAAACAGGTAGATATTTTTTATTCGCATTCTTTTCTTAAACCATTTCTTTCAACAGTTCTTCTTTCAATGAGATTTTTTCATGTCCGGTTTTACTGTTTTAGTCACCATCGTCGAGTGAACCAGCGACAAACACTTTGGGCAGGACTCGTCCAAGGCCACGAGATTCATCTTATACCAACTTTACAACAATGCGAAGAGACCACATTATAGCAGATTCGATACCTGGTCCGGAAAGCTGCGTTTAATTTGACGATTTCCGTGTATTTTACAAAATTTGTGATACAATAGATCCTTTATCAAAAAAAAGTATTATCGTTCGTCCAAATTTTATAATTTTAGTAGTTGATTTGAAAAATGTTCTTGGACATACGATAATTCATCACATTACTAGTGTACAGGAAATGCCAATGAGAAAAACAATAAACATTTTTTTTTAGAAAAATAAAACCATTTGGAAAGATTTCTACAAAATGCTACACTAAATAATAAAACTTCTGACTGAATTTCAAATATAGATAGCCTAGATGCTGTATAAAGCTTTAAATATTATTCCAAATATATTATGGAAGATGAAGGAAGGTTACTTAATTACAGTTTCTTGTAAAAAATTGTCTCTTTAGTAAAGCGTGTTTTCAGTAGATGTCAAAGAAGAATCGTTTACTAACAATTCTAGTAATTTAAGAAATAAGGTGGAGGTGTTTCACAAGGTTCAATATTGTGCCCAGTACTGCTCTTTAATGCATTAGATTGCAATGTTACTTTCAATTATATCAAAAAGGCTTTGTTATAGGTTGAATACAACAAATATTCATTGAGTAAGATCCCAGAACGATAAGACTTAACTAACTTTCAAAAGGATGAAATGTTAGGTTCTCAGTAGTATCTCATGTGCTTTGAATACCTGTGTGTTTGTGAAGCTGGCCTAAGGGCACCTGGACAGGTATCAGGTGAGAAAGGTAACTAAAAATAAGAGTTACTTCACTTCAATTTGTATGTCACATTAGACTGAGACATTGTTAAGTTAATATATTTATGGATATAAGCAAGGCATTTGATAGCGTTTGGCATGCAGGTCTTCTCTATAAATTACATTCAGTTAACTGTCCATCATACCTACTACACTTAATAAAAGAATTTCTAGAAAATCGTCAGCTCTGTATAAAAATAAATTACTGTCAACTGTCACTCTCATTACTTTTCTATGCACTAAGGCGTTCCACAAGGTTCACCTCTCTCTCCATACCTCTACAATTTTTTCTGTCATGACCTTAATATTCCAACCTTCAACAAGCATACCTACATTCTCTAATTTGCAGACGATACTGCCGACATTGCCCATAACAAAACCCTGGCACAAGCTGTTGATGATTTACAAAATTAATGTAACAGCATAGTTTCATTTTCTAATAAATAGAGAATTCAAATAAACCCTACAAAAACTAACTTTATTGTCTTCAACCACCTACCAAAATGTTTATACAATCAATATCCAAAATCACATAATTCAACCCTCTCAACACTGTAAATACATTGGCATAAACTCGACCATAAACTTTCAACTACCACCAAAGGACGTTAAGAAAAAAGTCATTGCAAGAGCTAAACAATTTAGAGCTTTGACTTACAAAAACGAAGTGTTCAGCATAAAAGTAGCAAGTGATATGTACCAAATGATATGTAGACCACTACCGGAATATGGCTCTATATTATTTCAACCTGCTCGAAAACAGCCCTGAACAATCTACAAGTAACAGAAACAACTTGCCTCAGAAGCATAACCAAATTAAGACACCCCCAGAACCCTATACACTATCCATCAAACCAAAGGCTATATAATACTGTAAACATCACACATATCTTGGAAAGAATGGATGAGTTAAGCAAGAAGTTTGCAAAAAACATAAACATTGAAATGCTTCTGGTCATAGCCCGGGATCCGAATATACCTACCAACAAAAAGGAAAATTCCAGAAAAGCCCCTTTGGACAAAAATAATGAGTATTAAAGCAAACGCTGAAAATTAGTACAAAGTAGGTCTCTAAATCAGACTCTATTAAGTGTTCCAATTACATCTTACATACCTAGGTATATACTTATATAATTGTTATCTATTTATTATCATTTTTTCTTAATTATTGTATCTACCTATATAAAATAAAAACTGTCATACAAGAAAATTGTAAATATCTGTGGCAGAAAGATCTCGGTCGTTAGCCATTTGGGTAACCAATAAAGATAATCTCCCCTGTAGTGTAACAAAAAGGCAGGTCATAAATCATACCACATATTCTGGGGCTAAAAATAACTCGATCCAGCCCAAGTCACCCTAGTACAAATGTGCATGCGAAAAAAGTTACAACCCTTCGAAGTTACCAAATGAAAATTGATTTTTTCAAATATTTCGACAGTTGTTCAACATATTATAATGAAAGTTGACAAGTGGCTTTCTTTATAATTAAAGCATCTTGAAAAAAAAATTAAGGAATTATTGCACCCCGTTAAAAATTGATGGAGTTGAGATCCCCTAAACCCCCCCAAAATTTTTGTGTACGTTACAATTTAATGCTTATTGTGGCACCATTATTCAAACACATTATTTTTGAAACTTTTTTGCCCCCAAGTACTTTTCACAAGTATCAGTTTTTATCGAGATACGATCTATTTTTCATTATGCTTAAAAAATTTCGACTAACAAAAATTAAAGTCATTGAATTTTTAACTTTTTCGAGGGTCCTAAATTTTTGATTATTCATTATAATAAGTCGAACAACTGTCGAAATATTTGAAAAAATGTATTTTCATTTGGTAACTTCGAAGGGTTGTATTATAGACGTCTCACTCGCTCTGAAACGCATTCATAGTGTTCTCGCACTCATACTCTCGGCTAATAATTTTTATGTTTAGGGGCTGTTCGGTCATTACAATTGGTCTAACTAACGAAATATAACTTAGTAATAGTTGCCTTGATAACATATTTGAAAGTCAGACATGTAAAAATAAATAAAGTTTATTTATTTTTTGTGGAGCTTTAAAGCGTCTGACAAATGTTTTGGTCCATGGAAAGTGTCTGGCACTTATTATACTACTTTAGAATATTATTCTACAAAACATATATAAAAATCAGACATACAAATTTAAGTAAAGTAACTCTTATTCTTAGTTACCTTTTTCACCTGATACCTGCCCAGGTGCCCTTAGGTTAGCTCCACAAACACACAGGTATTCAAAAAACACGAGATGCTACTGAGTAGGTACCTAACATTTCATCCATTAGAAAATAACTTATGTCTTATCGGTCTGGGATCTTGGACTATCATTAATTATTGATTACAGTCTAAATTTTGTTACCGCTTTATGCTAAAATATAGAAGAAATCCACTTTCAAGTAATATTAAAAAGCAGACTTCACTGTTTTACTGGATTATACCAAGTTATGATATATAAAATTATAAACAATCGATAATGATTGTTCAACACAATGTAAAGTTAAAAATATCAACGTATTGTTTATATGAGATACAAATCATCTTCCAGATTATAAATGGTAAGCAGTTTCTTTGTACAAATGTAAATTTCTCATATAAGTGCTGTTACAATAGTCTATTTTTGCCAAAAAGGAAAAATAATGGGCGATATAGTAACGTTTTCTGTTAATTTATTGGCCTACTTACATGTTGCAACGAACATTCGACTTTAGTTCAATTTACGGCCTATGGCAAAAATTGTATAGGATAAAATTTGTATATATACATAAACTAGATATTAAAATATATAATTGGGAATTTTATTTACTTCCGTTAGACGACAAGCAAAGTATTTTTACAATTGAAATAAGTTGAAAAATATGAGATATAATAGTTATTTATGTACCAAGGCAGTAAAGTGATTCTTTATCGGACGAGTCTGAAATTATAAGACGAGCGAAGCGAGGCGAATAACAGTCGAGTCCGATAAAGACACTTTATTGACGTGGTGCATACAAAATTTTATCGCCAACTGCTCAGAATTCAGAATATAAGAAACTGAGGTATATTTCATTGCATTTTACTACGACAAAGTAAACAGCACATATAGAACAAATCTACTTATTATTTGTTATATTTAAATTGAAGGTACACCCTGAAGCATTATAAAAGTTGATTCCTGAAGTCAAAGGAGTTCCAACAATAAATCGCAAGAAAACTATTATGGAGCCGTAATAGGGAGAAGCGTGACACTGGCAGATGATGATTTTCGAGTAATGTCAAAGTCAATAGTAGTTTACCTAACTAGTGCGGAAAGTGATACTTTACGCACGTGTTAGGTACACTATTTTTTCTACTAGCATGCGAAAAAAAACTCAAAAGTCAACATAAAGAAACATTTCTAAAAGTACTTGTACACTTGAGACAATTTGTCTCGATACTGTGTCTCGAGAGTAATATCACATGTGTAAACAGCACCCAGGGTACTTACTCTTCGAGACTGTCGTGAGAGTTGTAGCTGAGATTCGGGAATATCAAGTGTACATGACTCGACGGCATGTCTCACAATTCCAACCTTGTTTGAAGAGCTGAGACTACTCTCAGTGTTGATATTTTGAAAATGGAAAAAAAAATTGTGGAGTGAAATTCAAATAAGACAATTAATTACTTTATATGAAGCGAATGACTGTTTGTGGAACACACATCACGCGGATTATAGGAACCGTGTAAGAAAGAACAGTGTTCTTATGGAAATAGCCAGCGCTTGCTGGCTAATGCTAAATACCGTAAATGTTACCATCAATTTTTCTTTTACCGAAATTGCAGCTCTCAGTTTGGTATCACATTTCACAATATGTGGACCTATGATATTAATAGGTATGTATGTATGTAAGTGTGATTTTTGGGGTGACATTCACTGAGACCTAAAAGATCTATTGTGCCCTCTTACTTCTACTCAGTTTCTGAGGAGAGTCTCAGAAACTAGTAGTTCCTTTAGTCCTGTTTCCCGGAGGAATTTTAGGATGTCTGCAGGCTTCAACTTAGGCAAATGTTCCTCTTCTATCCAGTAATCTCCCAGGTGCTGTGCTCTAGGATTCTGGAGTGCTGTGCAGTTGGAAAGTATGTGGATGGAGATTTCTTCTTCCATTCCACAAAATCTGCATTCTTCTTCCTCCACTATTTTGAGCTTTTTCAGGTGCCCATTCAGGCGACAATGTCCCGTTAGGATCCCTGTCAAAACTCTTAGCGCAGTTTTACTTTGACTTATGCATTCTTTTGATCTCAACAGGTTGTAGTCACCCAGAAGAGTCTTTGATTGTATAAGTCCTACTAGATCTTTCCAATGGTCAGATCTTCTCTTTTTCTCGGCTTTACTTATTTCTTCCAATATTACATTGGGGCTGATTCCGCAAAAGGGTTCGGGCCCCCAGAAAGGTATTTCAGTCCCCCTCTTTGCTAGTTCATCTGCTATTTCATTTCCTTCTATTCCAGTGTGTCCTGGAATCCATAGTAAGGTGACTATGTTGTTCTCGACTAGTTCATTGAGTTTGTCTAGGCATTCCCACACAATTTTGGAACTGATTACACAAGAGTTCAGTGCCTTAATGGCTGCTTGACTATCCGACATTATGATAATCCTTTGTCTTCTGTATCTTTTATCAATATTGAACTGGGCGCACTTTCTTATGGCGTGGATTTCCGCTTGAAAGATACTTGGGGTTTTTCCCAAGCTTTCAGAGTGTTTGGTTCCTGGCCCGAACACTCCTATCCCAGTTCCTTCTATTGCTTTTGAGCCGTCTGTGTACCATTGAATGGCATTCTTTCCAAGTCTGGTAATGGTATTCTTGTTGCTCATTTCCGTAACGAATTTCTTTGAAAAGTTATATTTTTTCATCATACCGTGTTGTGGCATGTCCCAGGTTGTCTGATTTCTAAGAAGTGAGGAGGTGTTTTTTTTTAATGATTCCCTCTCTATATTAATAGGTATCTCGAATTGCTCTGCAAACATTTTTATGAAATTTCTAAATTGTTGTGGACCTTCAATACATAGTTCCCGTAGAAGCGTTGAGAATGCTCCAAGATAATGTCTACGTTGTACCCACTTTTTCACCGAACATTTTCTCTTTTTAGTCACTTTTCTTTTTTTAACACTTTGTAGATTACAATAAATGCACACATTTTCTGAACATCCATTTTCGATCCCCTGACTACTGACTCTCAAATGTACACAAGATCTGATACTATTCACCGTAAACCAAGTATCGATACTAATGTGAGACCATGACTTGTCTCAAATGAAACCGGTACTGAGAGTCGTCACGAGAGCTTGTCTCGAGATTTTCTTTCAAGTGTACAAGTACCTTCACTAAATACAAATCAACAAATTAATTATTATTATTTGACATTCATTCGATGAGGCTTATACCAGGGCCATTAAAAAATGATTGAAAAATAATTTTTTTTTTATTAAAATAGCAGAATTCTAATAAATTTATTAATTTTTCAGTCATTTGGTAAACTACAATCATACAAATATATATTTTAAAGATTCAAATGTCAGTATACTTCCCCAAAAACTTGATGCCTGCCGCAAATGCGGCAGATAAAGTAAAGGAAGGTAAACTGTTTGTTTACTTCCGGAAATCAATCTGATAATTGATGGCTTTACTGATGGTTGGCGATAAAATAAATTTTTATTTAGCAAAACAAGTTAAAATTCTTAAATAGCTTTATTTATATTAAATATAGATTGTTGTTAATAAATTGTTTTAAAATAAACAACAGTATCTACATATACCAATTGAAGATGCTGAAACACGAGTTCATCTCCTTTTAATTTTAGACAACTTTGCTTTTCCACTTCAACAAACTTCCATGGTTTATTTCCTATGTTATACTCATTTGAATATATTTATAGAAAGGAAGATTCCATGTACTATGACAAATTCCATTTTGTTTAATAATAATTTACTGTTTAATTGTATACTGTAAATTTTATATGAAAATGTATAAATATATGTTTATCGTCTTGTTTCATTATTTTTCCTTTCCGTTTTGAATCAAGTACACTAATATCACATCAGCTCAAAATCACTAAATACCTAAATTTAAAATTTCAATATACAATTTTCCATATTGAAGGCTTCGGACATCCACTTTCAGAGCAAAAAACATTATAAGTTACATCACTGTGAAAACCTAAAATTTCCCGTTCTTCTTGAATTCGAAATGTAAAAGTACTTTCATGAGTCCCAATGAAATATCTTGCATGAGAACAAATTATTTGATCCACAATAGCCACTCCACCATCTTTATATATTTTCTTAAAATCCAATGACGCATTGAATTTCACAACTTTATACCCTTTTAAGAGACGAGCTAAATTGTCAAATTCTAAAACAAAATTTAACAATAATAATTTGAAGATCTTAAAAACATATAAATATCCACCTTTTTCTGTTCCATCTGTAGCAACGAATATGATCCGTAGATCTAACTTTTCCAGAACATTCTCAATCTGCTTTGCAGCACTTTCTATAGAAGGAGCTTCCATTGGTCTACTTCGAACAAAATCTTGCCTTCGAAGATGTACTGCAACATAAGGTCCACCTAAAGCATTCCTTCGTGGCTAAAAGTTTTGAATTAACAGGTTCAAATTTATAACTTAAAATTATATTTAAATTTTCTGTCATTAATTTTCAGTATTATATTTACCTTTTCATCAGTCCACAATTCAGGAAGCTCTGTATTATCAGCTACATCTACAGAATTCAGGTATTTTTTTCTAAAATCAGCTGCTACTTGCTTTAAATCCTTATTGAATCTCATACTTCGCCTTGCTTGCCAATACTGCTGACTACCAAAAAAATCATGTAGTGCAACTTCTGCATGGTTTATCAGTATGGTTCTACAAATAAATATGGTCAGTATACATTCAACTTCCCTTTTTCATATTTTCTTACTTTGCTGTTGTGTTTAAAAGCAAATCCGTCAACTTATTAGCTGGTCCATGATATGATAAACATTTTAAAGAGGTGCTTGTAACATTTTTATAAAAAAAGTATGTATTGTCATCTTTTCTTTGGCATGGAGCTACTTCCATTCTGTCAATAAAATTTCCTGTCTCAAACATATCTTCAAAATGTTGTAGATTATATACCTCATCAATAATTACTTTAGAATATTTGTTTGGATAACCTAAGAGCGCAAAAAATTATTAATAGCAATTCTTTTTTCAGTTTTTTATACTCACTGTGAAAAAATTCCTGCATTTCTATCACGGGTGCAAATAGCTTCAAGCTGGTTAAATCAAAATACTGTTCCCATGGAATTTGTTCAGGAGAATTACTGTAAGTCCAATGTACTAAATGTGACCAAGGAGGAAGTACTAAGACAAATTTATTCAACTCCTTGATATGTGATTTTTTTAATTGGTGCGCGAAGACTGCAAAACGCATATAAACGTCCCTTCTTAGATTGAAACCTTCTGGTCTATTAACATCGTAAAAAAGGTAGCGTCTAAAAAAAGATTATACATTACCAAGTACATTTAGTTTCAATAAAGTATTACCTACGAAAATACTTAATAGCCCGTTATTATGTTATGTATCAAGTGTTGCAGGGAATAAATAATATATTTTGGTTGACTGATAATATTTATACCTGGAAGTATCCCTGCATCTTTCTTCATCTTTAAAACACACACTTTCAGTGTCAGACAGACAAATAATTGTTGTAAAAGGCATCAACAAATAAACTACAACTGTTAAGTAAAATCGACAAACCATAAAATCAAATATTTCCATAGTCTAAAACGTTTTATTTCCAATTCCAAGAAAATGGTCAACACTGGATATATCATATGCAGAATTTCAAATAATTCCCATATCCAAATGACAATGTGTCAAATGTCAACTCATTGTCAACTATAGAACATAGAATATTGATGAAAAAGAAAGGTTAAATAAGACAGAAAATTCATAAAAAAGAAAGGTTACTCATTCTCATTATAAATAAAAATCACAGTGTCACTTTGTACCAATATTAATTAATTAATCAATTAATATTTTATCAAAAGTACTTACCATAGACAAAGTACTTACAACTAAACCAACGAGCTGAACATACAACATTGCTCAAGGTTTGAGCCACAGAGTGAGAGTACACCTATTACACCAATTAAATGGTGTACTCTGTGGTTTGAAACATATATTCTTCCTTTTTATTTTTTGTCAAGCACCCATCAAATGTCAACTTCCGACAGCTGCCAACTTCAATTTCAAGAAGTCATTCTTTTTATCGTTTCTCTCGAGAAGTTCTGACTGTGGGGATAAATTTTTATTAAAATAATAAAATGGGTTTCCAAAATATTTGGTATTCTCACCCTCGTAAATATGGACAAGGTTCCAGGTCATGGTATGTATAGTTTACATAAAGTTTATATTTACATGTTTTTTCATCACTCATAACCTCTTCATCAACAACGTGCTCGCTTATATTTCAAGATTCTATTCTGCATATATTAATTAACTATTTTGTATTATAATGATAGATGTGTTAAAATTACACATTTACTATTATTCGTTACAAAAAAATATACTAGCTAAATTATGTACTATTGTATTGTACATCATCAAACATTTAATTTGAATGTTTTGTTACAGCCGTGCATGCTCAAACAGACATGGTCTTATTCGTAAATATGGATTGAATCTCTGCCGTCAATGTTTCAGAGAATATGCCAACGACATAGGATTCAAAAAGGTAATTACAGAAATTTACACTTGTGTGGTGTTAGATTAATTTTGAATTTTGTTTCAGCTGGATTGAATCAATGAATATATAATGTATTTTTAAGATCTATGTTAATTTTTTCAAATAAAAAAATTTAACAAACAAATGAATGTTTTTTTAATAAAATCCATTTGGACAACCAGAATAGAAGTAGGCTTCAATGGGAAAGCAAACAGCGCCTATACAGAAACCAAAGAGACGAGTTCAAAGGAACTCAGAAACATCCACTTTCCAGCCTCATCAATTTTAAGATCAAATGCCGAACAAACCAAGTTCTACTGATTGTAAAATAGCCACTTAAGTCACAAGACCAATTAAAATTGGATCGGCCATATACGAATTACAACCATTTAAAATCCCCAGGGACAGATAATATATATTCCATTCAACTAATGAGAGTTGATGTGTTAATACCACACATAACAAACATCCTCAAAGGCATGGGGATACATACTAGAAGTATGGCAAAATGTCATTTAATTACCCATGGTAGGTAAAGTATCTGACTTAACTAAGTCATACATGCCAACAGCCTAACCTTTTTTCTTCTAAAGACAATAGAAAGGTTACTGGACATAGGAGACTAAGTAATCATCAATATGCCTGGATGATCTTATCTTAAAGTCAATAGAAGACAAAAAGATAGTGATGGCCACTTTCTTAGACATCAAGGGACCATTTTTTATAATGCACTGACACATTCAAAAAACTTTTAAATCGGGATGAGGTCATTGCAAATGAAATTGGTGCAGGAATCACCGGCCGTCAGACTGGTGACCGACTTTCAGTATGTAGATATTCCTTTTCTAGATTATATGTTACTTGGAATGTCATCCAGGTTTCTTAGCGCTTAGCAAAGAATTGGACAGTTGCTGTCAGCGTTGCCCCTTGCCCCGTTTTTCCCACCCGTACATGTCCACAGTGAACTGTTTCTCGTTCTTGTCTGACTGAACTGAACACCTGCTTGCTGCATGGTTGGTCATAGAGAAATAATAGGTATTTCTCTATGGGTTTGGTCCATAGAGAAATTTCTCTATAGTTTGGTTTGGTCGTTGTTGTGTTGTGTGATACAAAATTATCAGTTCAGAAACTAGAATGGAGTATTTCTACACGAGTTCAGCTTTTTAACCGTAAAAAAAGAGTTGGCCCGGAATTTTTAGAGCCTGTGGCAACACTGGTTGCTGTCCCATAACGAAGATGTAGAGCATGTTTTGGATGGCGCTGGAGTATATAAAGAAGACCTTCCTTGTTTGTTTAGCTGTGAGGGAGAGCTAAACATTTGGCAGATGAGAGATAATATCCCAGTATCTTTAGCAGATGCCTACAAAAGAGCTCTTTTTGTCAATTGCTGTGCACCTTTCCAGTGACTACTAGCACTGCCGAGCAATCTTTCCGCACCATACGCCGATTAAAGTTATACCTTCGCAACAGCATGACAGAAGAGCGCTCCTTCAGACCGTTTTTTAGATAGAATGTTATGAATATCTACCTTCAAAATAAACGATTTTTCGTTAACAAACATTTCTCATTCCCCAAAATCCGTTAGGTATACTTAGTAGGTTCGGTATGTACTTACCTAGAGCAGGTATTCATTTATTCATTCATACGTGTGGGTTGGGCTCAACAGCCCAGGCAATTGAACTGAATCTTTGTACTATTACCCATGTTATCCACCTACTTCCATTCCAGAAGCTTCGTGTCTTCCATATAGGCCACCAGTTTATCTGGGGGAATTTTCAGTAGTTGTGACGGTTGTATTATTTCCTCCACTCCACAGTGCTTCCGTCTGAGTGATTATAAGTTCTCACAGAGGCAGAGTAGGTGTTTCATCGTAGAGTTCACATTTTCTGCACATAGGTTCACTAATTTTGCCCATCCTATGCAGATGCTCCCTCAGGGTACAGTGTCCAGTCACCAGGTCTGTAACTGTCTTCAAATTTCTCCTACCCAGTTTCAGCAGCCTGGACGAGAGTTCCTTGTCCAATTTATTCAGTAGACTCTTAGTATGGATGTGTCCTTGTGTCAGCCTCCATTTGAGCTCGTGTTTCTTAACTAACCAGTTCCCGACTTCCCCTCTACCTCTAGAGCAGGTGAAATGGGCAGAAGTGTCTAGCAGGAAGCAAATGTAGCGCTCGCCATTTGATTTGACCTATGAGCGCTAGCGGTGGTAAATTTCGTCGTCAGAGCAACGAGTTTATTGAGTCAAAGTTTTTTGTTATATTTTTCTATTTCTTGGTTCATCCGGTAGGCGTATAACAGTTGATGTGATGCATGAAACGCTTTAGCAGTCCAAAACCATTAGATGCACGAGCATCAAGCATAGCGAATGATACAATATACTATTTATCACTCGTATCACTGTTCTTATCGTTTTTATTTGTATATTCAATATAAGCATACATTTATGTATTGCCCTTTAATGGGATTGTAAAATTTGTTGAACAATAAATGCTATAATTATTATTATGTCCTCAGACTTCAAAAGTCAATGTTTCGATACATTTAAACTAATCCACTAGAGATAGGTATGTCTAGACATAGGTATTTTTAATCAAAAAAGTAAAGAAGAATTTTCAGTCAGACGTCAGGATTTGAAGAACTAAATAAAATATAAAGAATACAAAATTTTACATTGTCAGGCTTTTGATTGTTATCTATACCTAAATTTTAATTCAGTAGCTAATACCTGATCTATCAAAATTGACACGTCCACTCCACTATAATGACTTCTTTTACGATATTTATCTTTTGATAATTATATTGTTGACAAAACACTTATTTGGATATATTTATTTCATTTAAAAACATCCTAAGAAAGAATTACAAAAATTCGATAAAATTTTATCATGAAGATGAATCTCAACTTTAAGTGGATTTTTTTTGTATAAATAGCAAACCTTTGTTGCTACACACGGTACACGTTTAGATTTTTTTTTTGTTCGTATAAGATACGGTGAGTAGTTGTGCTTAAATATTTTTGCAGGTATTTTGGGGTGACATTCACTTTATCCCCAGGTATTGGTTTATGTTAGTTCTATTCAGTAGTCTCCTTATTGCTATGTAATCAGCAAGTATGTGAATGAATGTTTGTTCCACCATTCCACACAATCTACATTTTTCTTGCTCCACTAGTTCGAGTTTTATT
The DNA here is from genome assembly GCA_910591675.1 of Galerucella calmariensis. NCBI lineage: Eukaryota > Metazoa > Arthropoda > Insecta > Coleoptera > Chrysomelidae > Galerucella > Galerucella calmariensis. The sequence continues at coordinate 50,674 of CAJUYG010000564.1, read as the reverse complement.
CAGGCGACACCGTCTAGTCAGGACACCTGATAAAACTTTCAGTATAGTTTCACTCTTCTATAGGTGAAAAATTTTTTAATATTAATTTAGTGAAAAATGTTAATCTTGATAAAAAGTTTTGCTTGTTCTGAAACCCCATAAAATGAAATAAAATTCAAGTTTTTCAAGACCCGTCTCATTTTATGGCCAGTTTTATGAAAACCTGGAGTCTGACTTTATGACAATTCTTCACATATTGGCTAATATCTCGGGAACCTTATGGTTTGCAAGGTTCTAGTCTACGCCATTCGATACGGAATTGAATTTTCTATAAAAAATTATGAGTTATGAAATCAAACAATTTTATTTTGTTAAATCTACATCTGTTTGATTTCATAACTTACTATGGATCTACATCAAGTAAAAGCCTCATCTATTCAAAATTATGAGTCTGCGAATTAGTATAAGTTTCGGTGTGAAAATTCTAAAATCCATGTCTAAGGTTTTTCGATGTGGAAAATTTCGCTTTTTATAGAAAATTCAATTCTGAATCGAATGGCGTAGACTAGAACCTTGCAAACCTTAAGGTTTTCGAGATATTAGCCAATATGTGAAGGAATGTCAAAAAGTCAGACTCCAGGTTTTCATGAAACTGGCCATAAAATGAGACAAGGTTTGAAAAACTTGAATTTTATTTCATTTTATGGGGTTTCAGACTAGCAAAATTTTTATCAAGAATAAAATTTTTCACTAGATTAATATTTAAACATTTTTCACGCTGTATAAGAATTGTCTAAATCCTACTATTTATAGATATTTCCAAATATCAGATCTTCTTTCTGACGTTGCTTATTTCTTACAACATTGATACCGGGAAAGTGTTCCGGTCCCCAAAAGGCTTTCAGTTCCTCCCCTTGCTAATTTCTCTGCTACTTATTTTCCTTCCAGTACGTCCTGGAACCCAGAGTAAGTTGACGATGTTCTCGCCTAGTTCATTTAGTCTTCCTAGGCATTTCAATATCATTTTACACGCTTTTATCGGCTTCACTTGTATGTTTGTTTGTACGGCAACCTTTGAATTTGAATTTTACCCACTTGAAACTCCCAGATTAATTCGAAATTTTGCACACTCATCGAGTACCTTTAACAATACAATATAGTAGTAGACTATAGGGTGTTCCATTAAAAAACAACATAATAATGGGGGAGCCCGGGATGCTAAATTTGCAGTTACTAAAGCGTCATGGACCTATTGGATTGCGAAGATTAGTTCCTAGAGTGAAAAAAAGTTACAAATTCTCAAAAATGTAAAAAAAATCGGTAACATAGGGTAGAATATTGTTAATCTGACAATTTGAAAAATATTTCACTTGTCGAGGAAGTACTAGGAATAGATAATTCGGGCTTCTCTTCAGCAAGTTTGCAATTTTGCCAGATGAAATACCTATGCAGTCTAGCAACATGGTTTTAGCCAAGAAAAGTCTATATTATGTATTGCTTACTAATTTCATATTGCTTTGGAATTGGAATCGCAGGTTGACTCGATATATGCAGATTTTTCAAATGCATTTGCATCATGAGATTATAATTGCAAAGCTTAGTGGTTATGGCATAACTAATACTATACTTAGGTGGATAGAAACATCTTGTTGAATCGGTCTCAAATGGCTAAATATGAGGGTTGTGTATCAAAATCGATAAATGTTATCTCAGGTGTGCCACAAGATTCCCATCTTGGTCCTTCATGGTTTAATTTGTTCATGAATGATGTGACAACGGTGATTAGCTCAAGTGAATTTTTAATGTTTGCTGATAACACAAAAATTTTCAAGTCTATTAATGGTACGGTGATTATGAATCTTTACAAATTGATTTAGATAATTTATGTATAGTTCTCAGATGAAAAGAATTCAGAACAAATGTTTGAGAATCTGTGGTTGAAAAAATGGGTTTAGAAAGAAAATAAAACAGTTATAATGATCTACTTAGTCAGCTCAATATGAATTAGCTACAGAAACCTAGACCAGAATTTGAGTTACCCTTTTTACATAAATTATTTAATGGCCACAAACACTGTTGGAGTGAATTAGATTCAATGAGGGCAGAACGCGTAATTCTTATTTACTTTCATCATACCAATAATTATGGTAAACTTGAACTCTTGGAACTAAATTCTTTTTATCCTTCTTGTTCATCATTTAAGAAAAAAGTAAATATGTTTAGTCCAGTAAATAAAGGAAAAAAGTTAACATTAATGACGCCCTATTTTCATCTTCCGGTTGAAAGTTGCATTTGGTACCTCATTAAACATGAGACAAAGTTCTGCATGAAAACGCGTGCGAGGGCGGAGAAAATGGCCCCAAAAGACCAGAAAAATAGGTTTTCAGCCAATATCTCCTAAAATATGGCAGTTAGAGATTTTTGGTTCGGATAAAAATTAAAGTTCAGTTAATTTTCTACAAAAATGGTTCTCGTGATTTTTCTCGAAAATTTGACCGGTTTCGAGAAAAACGGCACAAAGCGCACCTCGATTAATGAGCTTCTGTGCTGTATGCCGGAGAGCACAGTCCGTGTATTTACACATCAGCGGGGGGGACAAATTATTTAATAACTTTGTGAAAAATGCATATTTTCTCATGATTCAAAGCTTGACTCTTTTGGCCATATCGGAACACGGGTCAAACTTTCTGCTCCCGTGCAATTTTGACCTCGCCAGGAATTTGTTCCTATTTTTTTTGTATTGCACTAATTTACTCAAAATTTTCTTGATTATGGGTCCTCATGAGGTCCTTTGTCATCCCTGAAATTTGTACACCCTAATTTTTTTCAATTTCTATTCAATTTTTGCTGTTTTTGGAGCGCGGGGAAATTTTGTGAACAACCATCAATTAAAAATTTATACATGATCCGATTGCTACGACACATCATTTGAAAGCTAAGAATGTCTACTTTTCGATTGTGCAATTACTTTTTTTTACGAAGTCGTCCATTTTTCAATAAAATTAGAAAACGCGGGCTCAAGGAAAAAACACACTTTTTTGGTGGTTTTTTCTCCCTGCTCTTCATTTCTAGCATTTTAACACCTTAACTAGTGTAACGGGGGAATTCCCACCTTTCCATCGATGTATATAAGTCATACCTTTGATACCCCGGGGAAAAACTAGTATATCTAAATGTATACGCTATAATTTATTACTTTTGTTCCTCCGTCGTAGACTCAGAAGAAGTTGTTGACGGGGTAGAGCTAGAGGGAGCTCTAGACCCAGAACAAGTTCTTGACCAAGAATCAGATGATGACTGGTGACGAACAGATTTATATCATAATTGCAATGTATTTTTATATACTTTTTTCATCAATTCACGAACAATTAACCCGAGAATCTCTTGTACTTTTGTTAAAAATTTTCTATGTAATATTTTAGTCTATAATGTATTATTCTTGTATCATTATATTGGGTTCTCCCGTTGATAAATGAATAAATAAATACATAAAATATATATTTTTCTATAATAAATGAAACATGAAGAACGTTTATAACTCGTTATTCCAAAAACTTCAATCAGTCTGGTTGCAATAAAAATTTGCAAAAATTTGCGGAGAATCTGCAAGAAAGTGTTGCTGATAATTATGGGTAAATATTCTTCACTCTTGAGGCATTTTCAGTTTTCCTTACCAAAAACCTAATGAACTTCAGTATTTTGCCACATGTGCAAAGCTGATTGTTGCTAGATTCAGGTCCACTGGTGAGGTCCATCTCGCTAAAATTAATCTTATAGCCCGTTTTCCTTATAAGTATTGGTTTCCACAATCCAAAACATTGAAAATAATGGATTCCCAACACCCCCCAGCAAAAATTTTGTACAAAACTTGCATATTTCACAAGTCTCAAAATTTCCGGTTTCTCAACCCGATTTTTTTGCAGAAAATATTGATGAAAATGATTGATGAAAAAAATCATGAGGACCATTTTTGTAGAAAATTAATTGAACTTCAATTTTTGTCTGAACCGAAAATCTCTAACTGCCATATTTTAGGAGATATTGGCTGAAAACTTATTTTCCTGGTCTTTTGGGGCCATTTTCTTCGCCCTCGCACGCTTTTTCATGCAGAACTTTGTCTCATGTTTAATGAGGTACCAAATGCAACTTCCAACCGGAAGATGAAAACAGGGCGTCATTAATGTTAACTTTGCCTTTTTTTCCTCCTTCATTTACTGGACTAGTTGCAGCAATACATTTTAAGCAATAGTTTTGTATATTTTGACTATTTTGTATATGTTTTGTAAAAGGGACCTAGTCCGTTAATAAATAAAATTGGGCGGTATTTTTATAGCCGTAAAAAGTTTATAGCATTGGGCATCGTTTAGATATGTTTCATCAGAAATTTCGATTGTAGCATAAGCGTTGTCAGATTTTCTTCGAAACGGTTTCCCTTTACGATAGTCCAAAAAAGGTAATAAACTTTTTTAAATGTTTTGGGTATAAATTTTTTAAAAGATTTATGCTTATACCGCAATTTTTCCATTATTTCTTAAATAAAATTGTTTTCTAATAGACGTGTACAGGATGATCAAAACCTTGATGATGGTACTGCTAACCAGCGGCGTACTAAGTAAAAACATCGAAAATTTAAACCCACTTTCCTCCGAATTTATCGACTATATAAATAGTCAACAAAGCAGCTGGAAGGCAGGTAAAAATTTCGACGAAAACACCCCGATGTCCGAAATCATGAAATTAGTGGGTAGCATGAAATCAAAATCTGGAGCACCCGTCAAACATCACACCTTTAACTCGGAAATCCCCGACACATTCGATTCCGCAGCAGAATGGCCCGAATGTGAAGATGTCATCAATACAATAGTAGACCAATCATCTTGCGGATCTTGTTGGGTAAGTTTTTTTTAATATCGAATATTGCAATCCTATTTTTGTACTTATACTTTACAGGCTGTAGCAGCAGCTTCCGCTATGAGCGACAGACGCTGCATCCAATCTAAAGGTGAATTGACAGTACCAGTTTCCGCCGAAGACTTACTCGCATGTTGTTCCACATGCGGTTTTAGATGCCAAGGAGGATTCCCTGAAAGGGCTTGGGCATACTGGATTACAGGAATAGTTACAGGAGGACTTTACAACTCCTCACAGGGATGCAAAAGTTATTCATTGCCTCCATGCGAACATTACACAGACGAAGCTACCAGACCACAATGTAGCGATTTGGACTTGGACACTCCCTCTTGTAAGAAGGAATGTGACGACAGCAGTTTAGACTACGACAGCGACCTTACGTTCGGTGAGGCAAATTACATTTTAAACAATGCCGAAGATATACAAAAAGAAATCTTGCAAAATGGACCGGTAGAAGCTACGTTCAACGTTTACGCAGACTTCTTATCGTACAAATCAGGTAAATTTATTTTACAATTGGCAGTTGTGCAAGTGCTAGTTTCATTTAAATATTATTTTAGGTGTTTACCAGTATACTACGGGTGACTTGGTTGGAGGACACGCTGTAAGGATCGTAGGATGGGGTGTAGATAACGGAACACCGTACTGGAGGGTGGCTAATTCATGGAACACCGATTGGGGTGAACAAGGTTACTTTAGAATTGTTCGTGGAATTAACGATTGCGATTTCGAAAGTGAAATTAACGCAGCTTTAGCGAAGATTTAAATTATTTTCAACATTATGGCAACATAAAATGTTTGATGAAAATAAAAGTTTTTTATTTATCGAAAAGTATTGTGGTCCACTAAAGGCACTTCATGGTACCCAAATTATTGTTATTGTTAAATAAACAAATATCAGAAATGTCGAACAAAAAAATGTAAACCCTAGCGGTGTGATCACCGCCTTAGATCCATAGTCTATTTCGTTGTCTAGATCATTCGCTAAAACTAGTGTCAGAGAGTTTAAAAAACAGGAACTCTGACGGTATGAACGCAGCTTTAATACATTATTTATTAAAAATAATCATCAGACTAGCTTATTACTGAAATTAAAAAAAAGGAGCCCTGGCGATGTGACCCCACCTTTATATCATTATTACGTCGGAGAAGTTGGAAAAAATGGAAATCTTGATAAAGTGAATCAATATTGCGCCGAAAAGTTCGCCGTGTTCACACTGAACAC
>CAJUYG010000564.1:17423-31802 GCA_910591675.1 Galerucella calmariensis | reverse complement strand
ATATTGTGGTTTAATTTCCCAAGAAATTGAAAAAAGAATGAATAATATACCACAAGGAACATACAGAAGAGATCAAATTATATTTCAGAATTTCAAAAAATTCCAAACTATTTTTGATCACATATAATGAGCAGTGTGAATACAGGTTTACATCCGCAAACAGTATAAAAAATCCAAATCTTTCATTACGTACCCGTCCGTAAAGTAAAACATTGCACGTTTGATTTTTCCAATAAAGGTTGCTCCTCTCCGACCAAACACCCTTCGGATTGGTCTTTAACGAAGGTTGAATTCCTTGTAAAACGCATTCGACGCCTAGCGGCGCAATTTCACACTCCGCTATATTCGGTAGAAGATAAATGTCCTTCAAAGGAACCTGTTGAATGTTACCGTAATCTATGAAAATCACCTAAAAAGATAAGCAGATAAATACACGTCGTTTCGCAGAGAAATGTAAGTAACCTACGTGTGCAAAATTAGAAAATATCGACAAAATACGACATCTGTAGAACAATTTGTCTTCCGAATAACGTGCAGCGTATCTTTTTCCCACTTTTATAGTCTCTCCGGCCGCGACCGCCTGGTGTAGAACTGTCTTATTGAGAATTTCTTCCAGTTTCGCTAAATATATTTCACTTTCCATGTGATTCACCCAAAAATTACCGGCATCTCCGTACTAAATAAAGAAAATAATTATCATGAATTCCTATTTAAAAAATGTTTCTGTTACCTCTGTTATTTTAATCACAACCCATTGCACGTCGAGCGCTGGTATTGGTGAATATTCATCAGTCGTATAACAATTCCTTTCCGTAGCCATAGGCATACTTTCGAATCTTTGTAAAGTGGTTTTTCGTTTTAGACCGTTACTTTCCGCTATAGCCCAGGCTTCTTTAGCACTACAAATGAAAATTAACAACAAAATGATTTAATTACGGAGCCCTGACAATGTGAAAACAGCTTTAATCATTAGGGTCCGGTGAACTAGACGGAACTACCAGCAGTGGTGCAGGGTTTCAAAATAGTGTGAACACAACTTCTACTTACGGTAATAAGTTCAATCGAAACACGTATTGCAGCTGCCTTTTTCTGATGACTTCGTAAACTTGCCTAGGAATTCGTCCGGGAATGGTATCGGCCAACATTTGTCTGCCATTAATAGAAACTGCAATTTGTTCCCGTATACTTCTATAAGTCTTAAATTCCACGTAAATTTTGTTGCTACCGTCGAATCCTATAGACATATTGCTTTCGGCTTCTTTATCGTTTTTAAACAAATCTTTGATGGCCCTACAATAAAGCTCGCCGGGCTGGGTGGCATCCATTCCCGTTAAATATACGGATTGAAAAGGATTACGTCCTCCTACAACTTTTACGGCTTCTTTTTCGTCTAAATCATCGTTCGGTTCTCTTATATAGTAATTCGGATAAAAAGCTCCGGCGGTGATAATCTATAATATATTAATAGTAAAATTAAAGTATGAACAATATTCGAAGATTTACCTTTAAAATAAACGGTTTTTCGTCGTGTCCAAGTTGAATTTGCCTAGGAATTTGTTGTATGTTAAGAAAGTCCAAACGTTGTTTAATTTCGGTCACTAACATGCTCCATTCCCTTAAGCCCTTCAAACTAACCAGATTCATCTTGCACCAGTGATGTTCAGTTTGTACGCTATCGAAGCGATTGTCCCTTTTACATGCTTGCCAAACCTAAACCATACGAAATTTGTTAATAAACTATAGACTATAGACTATGAGCCCATGGGGAAAAAAGTGTCGCGATTTGAAACAGCAGCAAACCCATTCAGAACGATAGTTTATCATGCCACCATCGGTTCCATCACTATGGCGTACATATATGTATGTCTTGTGCAGAAAAGCGCAGTGGAAAACTGAACATTTTATTTTTCACCCCCTGAAACCGGGATATAAAACTGTACGCCGTTTGTTACATTTGATAGTAGAATCATAGGAGATCGGTCCAGACACTATGACGTTCAAAAATAATCGTTCGGAAAATCTAGGAACATTTTTAATCTACCCTCTAAAAAGGTGATTTCAAACTGTACGGTAATAGTTACTCTATCCTTATTACTGGATTAAGACATGACTTAAAGAAGATTTACAGTTTTATGGTAGGAATTGACCAATAACGTGGCGTTATGGTGACATATGTTCTGTTTTTTATTGTGACATGTGTCAGTGCTCTGTTCATTAATTTCAAAAATAGCAAGGGATCTCATTATTATCATCTCTCAGTTTGTATTTTGTGTTAAAAGTAGTATTTCCGAATTTTGCATGAAATTCACATGCAAATTGAAGAAATCAAAAAAAGGCGTGCTGAGGAGGAACTCCAGATTACTATAGGACGCAAGTACATGAAAAATTTGTGCAACAAAAAAAAATTAAATAGAAAATGATAAATAGTACATTGTTTACCGGGTAGGAAAAGCTTAACATTCCTGGACGACTGTGAAGATTGCTAAGTCGAGGCGCAAGCCGAGACTTAGCAACACAGAGTCCAGGAATGTGGCTTTTCCTACGAGGTAAACATACTATTTTTCCGCAAATCGTTTAAAATTCGACAGATATTGATTGATTTAAAAAAAACGCGATAATTTTATTCCCAAATAAATGGTGCTTTGAAATTCCTAATAAAATTACTTGGGTTACTATGGAAACGTATTGAGGTTGAATTGTCAAACTTGACGCTTATAAATTTATTTGCTGGTGTTCTCGAAAGTAAAATGATAAGTGATGATGAAATTTCCATTCCTGGGACTCCTCCAGAGCTGGTTGAGGCAGTGAATACTGCTTCATTAGAATTATTGCCAAAGAAATCAAGAGAAAAGTACGAAAATGCATACAGACGTTTTATGGATTATCGCATGAGTAAAAATACGAGTTCTTTCTCAGAAAATGTTGTAATGGCATACTTCCTAGACCTTTGTTTAAAGATGAAATCTTCAACATTATGGGCCAATTATTCAATGCTGAAGTCAACCCTTGCACTTAAACACAATGTAGATATATCTACATACTCAAAACTTCGTTCTTTATTGAAACGGCAAGCTCAAGGTTATAGGGCAAAGAAATCTAAGATTTTAACGAAGGAAGATATTGAAAAATTTATCCAGGAAGCTCCAGATAAAGAAAATTTAATGATTAAGGTAATTTACAAGGTTTTAATTTCTATTTAGATTATAGCTTTATTTATTTTTTAGGTGGCTGTAATATTTGGTATTTCTGGGGCCTGTAGAATGGATGAGTTAGTCCGAATGACTGTACACGATATAGAAGACTTAGAATCTAAGCTTTTAATCAGCATACCTGATTCGAAAACCAACAAACCAAGATCATTTGTAATTAATCAGATCTACTTGAATGTTTATCGAAAGTATGTTTCGCTAAGACCAGAAAATATGAACAGTGACCGATTTTTCTTTAAATATCAAAGCGGAAAGGGTTGTAGACAAGTGGTAGGAATTCATCAATTTAGAAAAATGCCCAAAATAGTTGCTACTTATTTGAACTTGGTAAATCCGACAGAATATACTGGTCACTGCTTTCGTCGGTCTTCTGCAACAATATTGGTTGACTCTGGTGCCGACATAACTAGTTTAAAGAGGCATGGCGGATGGAAGTCATCAGACGTTGCTGAAGGATATATCGAAGAATCGCTTAACAATAAGGTTGAGGTGGCAAATAAAATTTTCACAGTACAAAATATTCAACAAAATGACCCTACCACCCTGCATGATGTCCAAAATGTTTCTCATAGTTCTAAGAGTGTTCCTCCAATGTTCAATAATTGTACTAACTGTCAAATTACTGTAAATATAACAAATTGATCTAAAAAATGTATTCAGCAATGACTTGATGTTTTCAAAATATAAATTAATTCCTTATAAGCAATGTGTTTTCAATCATTTATGTAGAACACTAACAACTGTACGGAAATATCATTTCCTTACAGTAAGGAAATGACATTTCCTTACAGTAAGGAAGTCCTGACTTTTTCTTCAAGAAATTTTGACAGGAATGTCAAAATTTCCTAGCGATTTGCGGAAAAATATTTTATTTTTGATTTGATAGCTTCAAATTCCTCTCCTAACAATGTTTTTGAGGGATTAGCCCGAATTTTATAAAATTTAATTTTTCTGATCGGACGAATATTCTCTGCTTCTTCTAATTCTTCCATTCTCAAATCATCCGAATAATATCTTCCTTCCATCGCAAGTTAGTCCCAGACTAACCTCGGAGTAGCCTATTCCCAAGGATGTTAAATGAGAATAGGATGGATTAATCCCATAAGAGCAACGCTAGCCATTTGGGTAACCAGTGACGTCACAGCAACGTTCTTTTGTCGACATTGGTGTTCCATCAATTATATGTTTATCTTCTCTTTCTATGTGTATTAAACAAAGACAGATTTTGAACTGTATTGTAATAAGTGTAACTATTGATAATTGCAAGTATTGCAACAGCTGTTTCTAAGACGAAACTCGTATATAGCCGTTACTTGTTGCACGTTGTTGTTGATAAAGTTGTGTATTTCCTCATTTTTTGCGTTGATTGATTATTATTATTAGTATTATTTAGTTAGTAATTATTAGTGAGTTATTTAGTCCAAGATGCCTGGAATACGTTGCGCTATTGCAGGGTGTAACAATAGTTTTGTAGATTGTAAAAAACTGGAAGTCTTAAGTTTTTTCCGGTTTCCATCACATAAAGATTTTGTGTCATCTACAATACGAGAAGAATGGATAAAAAGTTGTCACAAATCAAAAACGTTCAACGCTGAAAATCATAGAGTGTGCTTCGTTCATTTTACTGAGGCCGACTTTGAACGGGATTTAGAGAATGAACTCTTAGGTAAGCGTAAAGAAGTTTCTTAATTATTTTATATTCTTTCTGTAATGTCCTAACTGTGTCCTAATAGCATATTCTGCAACAATCATGTAATAATAACCATTACATGACAGTTGCAGACGCTATTTTCTTTACGACCAAGAAACAGTATAATTTCAGGTGGTGTAGACAAAAAATAACTATTGGTCAGCTTGGAGATTATAACAATCAATATGTTTCTATTGTTCAGGTAGGATGGACTACACCTTACCAAAAGCATTCCGACCAATTAGTCTCACATCGTTCTTTTTAAAAACAATGGAGAGGTTATGCGAGCGGTATATAAGAGATGAAGTGCTAGTTCACAACCCACTTCATCCAAATCAGCATGCATATACTCCGGGAAGGTCCACTGATTCGGCCCTTCACCAAGTGGTTGGCAGAATCGAAAGATCATTGGACAACAAAGAATCCACCCTGGGTATATTCATAGATATTGAGGGAGCGTTTGATAAAACAACCTTTCCAACAATTACCCAACAACTCAACTCCAGGAATGTACCTCTGGTAGTAGGAGAATGGATACTCAAGATGCTCTCTAGTAGAGCAATAAGTATCAATGTAGAAGACATCACAGTAAGAGGACTGGTCATGAGGGGATGTCCACAAGGAGGAGTCTTATCACCCCTTCTGTGGAACATAGTCCTAGACACCCTGATTAATAACCTCAACAACAATGGATTCTACACAATTGCATACGCAGATGACATAGTTATCTTGCAGACTGGCAAATTTGTGAACACACTGTGCGACATAGCGCAGGATGGGCTTAAATTAATTGAAAAATGGTGTAAGGAACACTCACTGTCGATCAATCCCAGAAAGACTGAGATGGTCCTTTTCACCAGGAAAAGAAGTTTATCGGGTTTGAAACCTCCCGAAATCTTCAAAAGCAAACTAAACTTTTCGGAAGAGGTGAAATACCTTGGTATTACCCTCGACAGGAAACTAACATGGAACTCTCATCTACACAACAGAGCAAAAAGAGCATATGTGGCTTATGAGCAGTGTCGGAGGACAGTGGGACGCACATGGGGTCTGTCACCCCGTGTGGTCACCTGGATCTACACTGCAATAATAAGACCCATGTTAACGTATAGAGCAATTGCATGGGGACCGAAAGTTCTACAAGCAACGGCCATCCAAAAATTATATCAAATACAGCGAATGGCTTGTCTGAACATCACAGGAGCCATGAGAACAACACCAACCGCAGCAATGGAACTAATTACTGGTCTGACCCCTCTGGACCTGCACGTCAAGGAGGTTGCGTTAATGGCCATGGTACGATTGCGCACGGCTGGTGTAAACCCCGAAGTAGGAGTGGGCCAATTGAGGTTGAGCCTATGGCAGGAAGCGCTCACTGCGCTACCTCTGCTGCAGGCAGCCAACGATGCAATTGAACCCAGGTTTCTGTTTAACAAACCCTACAAAATTCAAATAAAACAGAACACAGAGCCAGACGCTGCAAATGCAATACGCATTTATACAGATGGTTCAAAAATGAAAGAAGGCTCAGGATGTGGAGTTTACTCGAAAGCACTGAGCCTCAAGATTAAGTGGGGAATGGGAAACAATACCAGCGTGGTTCAAACAGAACTGGCTGGTATCTCAATTGCCACAAAAGAACTAACCAGAAGAGGAATTTCTGGAAAAAACATAACAATCTGCACTGATAGTAGACAAGCCCTATTAGCCTTGAACAGACAACGTGTTAAATCGAGGCTAGTACTAGAGTGCCACCAAGATTTAGCTGACGCCTCGGCAGATAACAATATTATCCTGAGGTGGGTTAAAGGGCACGACAGGAGTAAGGGAAATCGCACTGCTGATTCTTTAGCCAGGGACGCCGCTGGACTAAAAATTCTAGGACCCAGTGACACCTACGGCCTAACGACTTCGACAATTGCGGAACTAGCCAAACGTTACACCCATGCTCAATCCCTTAAGAGATGGGATGGAATCAAAGGATGCAGTCTTGCCAGGACCACCCTGGGCGACCCTGGAAAGCTGGCGCCGAAGAAATATTTGGCGATGACCAGGAAAAACCTACGTTTAACAGTAGGATTTCTGACTGGTCACTGTCAACTAAGGAAACACCTCCATACTATGGGGTTAGTGGACACACCTCTATGTAGGATGTGTGAACAGGAAGATGAAACTGTCAGGCATGTCTTATGCGAGTGTCCGGAGTTATCGTCAATAAGAGAGTGTGTGCTCGGTGAGTCTTGGCCTACACCTGCCGATATAAAGGAGATGTCTCCTAGTGACCTGTCCACCTTCCTGAGAAGGACAGGATGGACAATGACCTAGGAGGACAACTCCTCGGGAGGATGTACAATGGGTCACATGTGGCCTAAGTGCTGTGAGCCTACACACTCACCCTCCCCACTCTACAGATACAGATGTTTCTATTGTTCAATTTCTTTTGTATCGTTATGAAAAATAGTTCAGGAATAACGAAACTAAAAATCTATTCTATTATGGGAGTACAGAAATATGTTTTGCATTTGAGAAGTTTATATTTTTGTTTTCGTAAACACTGAAAACTATCAGAATCTATTGAAAAATTGTAGCACATAGAAGTTCTTTCTTGAATGTTTAAGAAAAAAAATTATTTCTTTTTTTATTTTCAGGAAAACTCTATTGGGAAAAATTTAAAAAAAGACCGCAGTCCCTATATTGTGTTTACCAATAAATGTTCCGAGTACTTCAAATGCGACTCCAATGCCTCCCTTGGTAGAATCCAGTAACATACCTTTTGAAGAAAATTCTGAAGCACCTGATTATAAAACGCAGTATGAAGAACTTTCTGTCAAATATGAAACTTTGAACCAAAGGTTTTTGGAGCATAAGAAAAAGTCTTTATTAAGAATTAAAAAAATGAATGATACCATAAAGTATTGGAAGAATAAATCTTTTTCTAACAAGTCTGTGAACAGAAAAGGTATTGCAACAATGAATTTTAGAAACCTCCAGACCGAAGAAACTAAAAAAAAATACATTAAAAAGAAAATCTGCCGAAAAGTCAGATTCTCAAAGGGCAAAGATGAGGAGATGAGGAAACTCATAAAAATATAAAAAATATAAAAATATATTGCCAATTAAATATTTCTTTTGTATGAATAGTTTTTGTTTTATTTGCGCATGTTCTTCAACTAAATAAAACATAAAACATCTATATAGTGTTTATATTATTTCATGTAAAAGTACCAGTTTTGTCCTGTAATAATTGCAGATTAATAAACATGAGTATAAAATTGAATCAGCCATTTCAAAAACCTCATAATCACACAATTAGAGTTTTTTTAGGAATCAATAAAAGCTATTTCATGCACCAGCAAAGGACTTTTTTACTCTAAATTTAGTACATATTTGAGTTGCAAAAAATTAAAATATTGAATAACCTAAACAGTTTATAAATAATAATAATGAAAAAAACCTAAAAAACTGATCATGACATATGTTGTTTTAGCAAGAAATAGGGTAAGTGGAACATAATTTAACATATTAATAATTTTTTTATTGCTTATTTAAAATTACACTTGAAAATTTACTTATTGAAATTTCACATGTATTTATTTGTCATGTTATAATATCTCTAAGGTGCGTAAACATATTATCCATCATTCTTATCCGGATTATCTTAAACATTTGCAGTTGGCCAACTAAAAATGCTGTTACATAATGGCTTATGCTTTTCCAGAATACTATCCCTTGAACTTGATTTTAAATCGCCCAATTAATTATTATTATTCAAAGTAAAAGGAATGTCTTTTGACTTACATGATTTATACCCAGAAATGATTTAAAAAAAACATGTTGAAAAAATGTGACTTAGGTTTTGCTTATATATTAAATACTTTATTTTTCTGTTATTAAAATTTAAAAAATAAATAAATAACACCACGAATTTCACACTTTTATAATTCGCGCAAGGCGACGCGAGCATGGGTAACCAGTGACGTCATCAAACTCGGCGGACACTTTTCAGTTTTCAATCAATCCTATTCTCATCTAACATCCTTGGCCTATTCCCTGTCTAAAATGCGTTTATTGATAGCGTATCTGTCAAACTGATGGTTTAAGCATAGAATAAAGTTAGTCTTAGGTTACTTCGTGTTTATTAATAAGACCGTCTGAGACTAGCATCGGTTTAAAGAAGTAATACAATTGCTATTAATAAACTCCGACTAAGGAGGTAATAGTTACTCTATCCTTATTACTGGAGAAAATGTACTGATATCTGTGACAACGAAGTTATAAAAAAGAAGCGACAGTAAACTTTTCTCCATAGATATCGAAGTTTTGTTGTGTTTTTCAATTATCCATCCATCAATTGAATGACAGCCACGAATTGCACAAGTTTTTGGCGCCAGAACTAATAAATGTAATTTTGTAAACAAATTTTATCGTTCAAAAAAAAAAATTGGTATATAATCAAAAAGCTTACAAGAAAGAAAATTCTTTGGTAGACAATAAAATCACATGTCATTGACAGATAACGGGCTTAAAATGGCGACTGTCAGACATGCGCACTCAGAAAATGAATTGTAAAATAGCACAAGCTTCGATTCTTGTTGGGATGGTGTATTCTGTGATATAAATAAAGATTTGACAGAAGTTGTTTGAAAAGCCGTGGGAAATTGTTTCTTCTCAGAGATTTTGCTACTCAAAAAAGGTCATTTGAAACTGTTCGGCATCTAGTGCAATAGGTTCCTTTTAGAATAAAATAATATAATAAAATAATGCCGTGCAAAAATAATAGTCTGGACCGATCCCCTATGATTCTACTATCAAATGTAACAAACGGCGTACAGTTTCATATCACGGTTTCAGGGGAGAAAAATGAAATGTTCAGTTTTTCACTGCGCTTTTCTGCACAAGAGAAAATGTACGCCATAGTGCTGGAACCGATAGTGGCATGATAAACTATCGTTCTGAATGGGTTTGCTGCTGTTTCAAATCGCGACACCTTCTTCCCCATGGGCTCATAGTCTACTATACAAACCTTCAAAATAACCAATAAATTTGATTATTTATACGCGGAAATAAGCAATTTTGCATAGATAAAATTATAATGCGTATAACACAAAACAGCCGGCATTTTAGTGACAAATCAGCGGTTATATCACAGAGTACACCATCTAACAAGAGGCGAAAGAAAGTAGTTTTCGTGATCGCAAATTTGTGTGCACATGCGTGAATTAATTAGTTTATCTGTCAAAGTCAAGTCGACACTTCCGTTCATTGCCCTCAGTTCACTGTGTATTATTTCAAGATTAGGTTAAAAATTAGCCAATTCTCATTACATACATGAGATGAATAATAAGGTGTTCTGATGTTAGTAGTTAAAAAAATATTCTATAGACCTAATTGGGAGAGATGTTCAACAACACTACTATTTTTCTTAGTGTAGTGTTACTTTTCTCAGTGTATCAAGTAGTTTATGTGTCAATGCCTCGACATATTTCCGCTCAATATCGTGTAAGTCCGACTTCAAAGGAACCGACAAAGCTTTCGTCTCTTGTTAGATAGTGTACTCTGTGGTTATATCAGAATCAGATCCGATCGGTGAACATTAATCGGGTGTTGTTCGTTTCGAAAGTTCCATTGCACTTCCGTGTACGTCTAAATACAAAACACAAAAATAAAAAATATTGGTCTATTTCTACGGAATAGAAAGAAAAAGAAGATGCCTCAGATATATCTATTTCTTCTTCTTTCAGTTTTTTGGCCTCCACCCCTTGAGTAATATATCTATATCTTTCCTTCTGTCATTTTGCGTTCTTTTGACAAATGTCAATCAGTAATGAAATGCCTGCTTTATTTGTATTTTTTATATGTTAAGAATGTCGAACGTCAAATTTAAAATGGCCGAAAGGCAAATTATAGTTATGAACAAGTTAATTATGTAGACTTATTGAAAAATAACATACCTGGTACAGATTGAGTAGAGCAATTAGATCGCTGAATGAACCATCGGCCCAAACTAACAGTTTTCTATAGGCATTGAATCGCTGTTGAAATGGAATTGAAAAAATATTTTGTATAGAGCAACCGGCAGCTGTAATACAAAAAGAAAGAATTAAAGATAAGTGTAATAATAATGTCTAACAAAGTTATTTCATACCCATTATTATTGCTTCGTCCAGACAGCTAAATAAATAACCCAGTACTATAAGTTTTGATAAATGTATATCAACTGGTAGGGACGCCATAACTGTTCCTAAAAATGTTATATCACCATCGGTACTTGTATATTTTCCTCTACAAGTTTGTAACAGTCCACCAATCTGGAAAAAAGTTTAGAATTACCAAAAAAAAATAAGCAATGAACTGACTAACTTACTTCTTTTAAACTCAGTATCGTCATTTTAATATTTTTAATATTAGGCGGATTTAAAGCCAAAGCGAGTATTTGTTGAGGGGTATCATTGAGATTCAACATTTTCGATTGAAGAACCACTCTTTCTAAAGGTGCTCTCAACATTTCCGGTATACTTTTCGACGCCATTTTTGTCTAAAATAGAAAACATTTCAAACAACAGATAAGTATTAATGTAGGTTACTTACATTATAAAAAGAACTTGGAACTAGACGATAAATTCTTCCGTTACCTATTCTACCAACTCTTCCGGCTCTTTGATCGCAATTTACGTGAGATGCCCATTCGAGTTTCAAGCTCATGTACTTCGTCACCGGATCTACTGTCATCACTTTAGTCATGCAAAAATCTATCACTGAAATAAAAACGAGGAAATTAGAGATAATTGATAACTAATAATGATTTTTACTCACCGTAATAAGAGTCTGGTACAGTAATAGAGCTTTCGGCTATATTTGTAGATAAAATAACTTTTCTACAACCACGTTTTGCCGGCATAAAGGCTTTTGCTAACTCGTCGTTGGGTAAAGAAGAATGTAACGGTACTATATCCCATTCTACAGGTAAAACTGCATTTTCATCTTCTGATAAACTTTGATAATACTGTTCTAGCAATTTTTTAGCTTCTTCTATTTCGTGAATACCCGGCAAAAATACCAAAACACTACCGATTACTGGTTTATTCGTTATGTGATCTATTACGTCAAGTTTATCGATAATTGCTACCAAAAAAGTGAATATTTTCCAAAGGATTTCGGTAATTTCAGGTTTGTCGATATCAAATTTGGGTAGCTACAAAAAATTTCATATTAAAAAATTATAACCCTGACGGTGTAAACTCAGTTTCGAATAATTAATGTATCGAAAAAGTTTGCCTTGTCTATACTGGATACAAAAATAATCATCAGAATGGTTTGTTATGGAGAAATTGAGAATTGGCAACCCTGACAGTGTGAAAAATTGCTTTGGTAAAAGCTCGCCTTGTCTACATAGGAGACGAAAATAATGACCAGAGTGCCTTTATTACCATCATTTAAAAAACTGGGAGATCTGACAGTGTGAAAACAGCTCTAAATAAGTAATACCTTGGTGAAAACTCACTTTGTCTACACAGGAGACAAAAATATCAAACAGAGTACCTACTTTAAAAAAATACCCTGACAATGTGAATACAGCTTTAAATACATAATATCATAACCGAGATACATGGTGTTTTATAAATTTATCCTATTTCTTTCGAACCTCATAACTTCCGAGTTACCCAGTATATTATTTTGAAATTTGGTACACGTAATAACCATTACCTAGAAACTCCATCAAAAGCATCTCCAAAAAGATAATGCAGGTCCGGCTTAACAAAAAATGTCTAAACTCGTCTTTCCTAAAAACAACACCCTGTATATAGATTTTTTTAATTGCTCTTCATAATTGGAAAGATTGTAAGAAATTTAATCCACATATGTATTTTATTTTTATTTTTCCGGAGACAATTTTACTAGCAAAAATTTACAGTCAAAGTAATATTTTAAGGTTTTTTTTATTTTTTAGCTTGAAATGAAATCTATTCAATGTATATCTAGAGAAGCATCCTAAGAATTCAATTGAGTTTGTATGTTTACGAGTACAGACCACTAAAAAATGTCATTACAGTGCCGTACTTAGGACATACTCATTCAATATGTTTCGAATATTTCCGACACCCTCTATAAGGATATAGGATATCTATCTGGAAACTATGCACTTCTACATTTAGAATAACAAAAGTTATATACGAGAATTATATATTTTCTTCTTTAAAATAATTTTTCAAAAAGAAAATAATATTTATTTATAAACAACTACAACTATCAAGAATCAAAAAGAGATTAAATACTAAAACTAATGAAATGTAACTAACGTTACTATAACTATATCTGTCTATCTATCTACTGTATATATGTCCTAATTATAAACAAATTGCACTTATAGTGTGGAAACCACTTATGGAATAAAATTCTTTATGTCATTCACGCAAGTATGCCATAGTCGGTGTTGTTTTTATTAATGAAACACCCTGTATATTTGCATATTTTTGAAATCTTCTTAATGAACCGATTCCAACAAACTAAATAATGTATGGTCAATTATGAATTATACAGGGTGAAATTTTTATTTTTACAGTATTAAACACATACATAAAATACCTGATGTATTTGATTTTATTACATTAAAATAAATGCTCAAAATGTTCTCCACCTAGTTGTTGGCCATAGCAAAGTCTCCTATAGAACTCCTCCTTAACTTTATTTAAAGTTTGAGGTGAAATATTCCGTATTTCTGTAGTTATCCTGTGTTTGAGGTCTACAATGCTAGTTGGTTGTTGGTTGAGATACCCCACAGAAAAAAATCTAACGGCGTAAGATCTGGTGATCTAGCTGGCCGCTCAATAGTACCTCTTCGTCCAATCCATTTATTGAGGAAGATTTCATCTAAATAAGTTCTTACCATTTAAGCATAATGGGGTGTTGCCCCGTCTTGCTGGAACCAAACATTTTCATTCGGTAAGCTAGGATCTATTGCGTTGGGATATAAGTTTGCCAACGCAGGAATAACTTCATTCCTAAGCATATTTGAATATTTTTCAGATGTCAAATTTCCATCTATAAATATAGGACCAATAATATGGTCGCCTATGATACCGGCCCAAACGTTCACCCTTTGAGGGTACTGAGTATGTGTCTCACGCATCCAATTAGGATTCTCTGCTGACCAATATCTACAGTTCTGTCGGTTTACCTCTCCATTCAATGTGAATGTTGATTCGTCAGAAAAAAGAATGGTACCAAGAGCATCTTATTTCTGTTCAGCTTATTCATCAATCCTTCGCAGAAATCCATTCTACGATCTGGATCGTCTTCTGTTAGCTCCTGTACAAAAGTTGATTTGTAGGGATGAAGTTTTTCTTTATGAAGATATCTTAGAACAGTTGTATGACTAAGATTATTTTCACGGGCAATTTGACGTGTACTTGAAGTTGTATTCTCTTCGACACTTAACAAAATATCCACTTTCACATCATCTTCAACGAAGTGCGGTTTTTT
>CAJUYG010000564.1:0-12423 GCA_910591675.1 Galerucella calmariensis | reverse complement strand
TAATTGATTGCTAATTGGCTATTTTTGAGCACGTGACTAAAAATACACAGTTTCAATAGGTTTAAATGTCAAATACTTAGGTGTCGTTTTAGATCATAAGTTATTATTTCAATCGAATATTTCTAAGATAGTTGCAAAAGCAAATAAAATGCTGGGTTTTATAATGAGATCATCAAGAGATTTGTCACTGCATTCAATCAAGATTCTATACTGTTCCTTGGTACATTCAAATGTGGAGTATAATTGTGTTGTGTGGAATCCGTTCCGGATGAATGACGTTAATTTGATCGAAAATGTTCAAACAAAATTTTTGCGTTATGCAGCTTTTAAGATGGGCTTAGTAAAGGCGCATATCAAAGTAATGCTTTATTAACAATATTAGATTTAAACACGCTATCACATCGTAGATCTGTTAGTTCTTTAACTTTTTTACATGCATTAATTAATGGTGCAATTAACTGTCCTGATTTATTAGCACTCATCAACTTCAATGTTAATGGTAGAAGAACTAGAAATAGTGAAATATTTAATATTCCATTTCATCCTACGGACTATGGACAAAATGAATCCATCACGAGAGTTCTCAGAATTGCCAATGACATTAATTTTAGTATAGAACTTTTCAATACATCAATTCCTACTTTTAAAAAACAGACAAAAATCTTAAATTTTTAACTTTGAATTTTAATTTTCATCATGGGTAATTAAAATTGTAATATTTTGTTTCATATTTTAAATTGTATTTCATTGATTTCCTGTTATATTTTGTGCTTTTTTTAGTATTGTATTTTTATTGTTGCATTTTGTATTCGCCCACTTTTAATCTAATTTTGTATTAAAATGGTATGACCATTAAATAAATAAATAAATTAAATTATTAATAAATTATTAGAAATTTTTTGTTAAGTCGGACCTGCATTATCTTTTTGGAGATGCTTTTGATGGAGTTTCTAGGTAATGGTTATTACGTGTACCAAATGTCAAAATAATATACAGGGTAACTCGGAAGTTGAGGTTCGAAAGAAATAGGATACATTCATAAAACACCCTGTATCCCGGTTATGAAGTGCAGACGACACATTGAATATAGGTTTTAGGAAGCACCAAAGTGATCCCCTTCTACAATTATTAAAGTTAGGCCATTTCCCAATGAAACATCCTGTATCAAAAATACATAACAATACAAATATCAAACATTGAAAAAGGTTTAAAAATGGGAACCCTGACAGTGTAAATACAGCTTTAAATACATAATATATATAGAAAAAAGCTCACTTTAGTTACACCACATACAAAAATAATCATCAGAGTGGCTTCTCACTGAGAAATTAAAAAAAAATGGTACCCTGGTCAATGAGAAAATATGAATGTAGTGCACTATAAGAAAAAAATTCTTCAAGTCAAAAATGGGTAGAAAGTTATTATGCTCACTACAAAAAAATGCTATTGGAGCTTCATAAATCTGATATCAGGGTAATCACAGGAGTCCTTACTAGGCACTGCTTACTCAGATACCATCTTTGTAAATATAATGGATAATGAAACATGCAGATTCTGTGATGATGCAGATGAACAGGTCTACCTATCTTTCTCAGAAGCCTGGTTTTTTTGGACTAAATTACAGATGTACGGTACATAAAATATCATATAGGTCACATAGTGATGTGGCTAACCCGGCCAATTGCCAATCCCACCCCTTGTAATCCAATCTATGTGAAGATAAAAATTCATATAAACAGATTCTATAATATGAAATAAGAGAAATACAAGACTCACCACTGAGCGTGTACTTTCAAATGCCTTGTGAAGTGATTCCAAGTAAAAAGTAGTTTTAGTGAATTCACTTTTTTTGTTAACATAAATTATAGGAGCTGGGAGAGTTGCTTCCATATTGTGAGAGCGGAAATAATGTGCAAAGTCTTCAGCTTCTATAGTGGCAGACATAAGAATTACCTAAAATTATTTATAACGTAAGAACACGATAAAAATTATTTATCCACAATACCTTAGTTCTAGGAGAGTTTGTAAATAAAAATCTTCTTATAATCAGTAAAAGGAAATCTAAATCTTGATTCCTCTCGTGTATCTCATCTATAATTATGTGTGTGTATTGCTGCAATGATTTCGCCTGAATAATTTTTTGTAACAGCACTCCAGTGGTCATGTATGTTAGAATCGCTTCTGGTGATGTTCTTTTTTCCAAACCGACCTAAACAGCAAATTATGTTATCATATTATATTGGTATAAAATAAACAGGTACATACCTGATAGCCACAGACGGTACCCAATGTCCATCCTCTTTCTTCACAAACTCTTTTAGCAATATTAATAGTTGCTATTTTTCTAGGTTGGGTCACTGCTATGTTGCAATATTCATTTTTTTCCCTGTATTCGTCAAGTATAAACTGAGGTACTTGAGTAGTTTTACCACATCCCGTAGGTCCTTGTATAACCAAAACATTATTGATCTCAGAAAGATGAAGAATCTAAAGAAGAAAATATAATAGACACAAGACAGGGGAAAGAAATAGCATTCACTTACCTTATCTCGAAAAGAATCAATGGGTAGATCCTTTTTTAAAAAAGTGTTATTAAAATTATACTGTGTATAAACATTCAATGGGTTATTTTTGTAATCTATACCATCTACTCCTTCGACTTCAGACATACTATTAGCAACCTAGGATAAATAAAATTATTGAATTAAGTAGCAAGTATAATTAAAATTGTCCATTCAAATAACTCACTGGATTTGTCATCATTGCAGCATACTTTTGCATTTCTTCGGTCACATAATTTTGTTCATAATTTTCACTCTCATCTTCTTCATCAGTTGAACTAAACTCTTCATCAAGATTTACTCCCACAACTCCATTTACTTGACCAGTTGGAACCACTGGTTTCCTTTTTAGGTCGGCCAGTAGCTTGTTCATGGTTATTTAATACTAATATACTTTTATCAACTATATCTTGCCAAGCTAAAATATTAAAATTAAAGGTTAGATTAGATCGATTGTAGTCTTCTGAATCTAGATTACATTCTCCAGCCCAACTCTGTTTAAATAGCCAATCAGCCTCAAGACTAAAATTTTCATAGCTTCTCATAGCTTAGTGCAAGAAATCATACATTCAACAGGCAGTTGCACTGACATAAGAAGTGCTATGCAGGTTCCTTCTCTAGGTGACCAGATCTGCTCATGGCTTTATTAGTCAACCCCAACATACTAAGGCTTTGACAGTTTTTCTATCTTTACTTATTAGATCTGCAATGAATGTTAATTAATGTCCTCCAATAAACTGTTTTGCCTGTCTGTCCTGATGAGATTACCCACCATTCTAGAAATGTTTTTGCCACCCACTTTCCTGTGGCCATATTATTGTCAATTTTGTGATTATGCAGAAGGGTTTAGGTCCAATGAATAGTATTGCTGGCCACTTTATCTGCTAATCCATTGCTCTTATGAACCTTGTGCTCTGGTACCCAGGCACAAGTGTGTTTTAGGCACCTATGCAATCCCACACTAGCTTAAACTTAACACTTAACCTTGATGAAATCAATTGCCTTCTGTGCAGATTGGCTATCTTATCTGTAAAGATGGCAACAGGACAATATCATGCCATTAAATTTTTTCATCAGTAACTTACACTTGGAAAATTGTGAAACTAAATAGACAGTTTTAGTAGTTACCCTTACCTCAACTTGGTCTTTGTAAATTATTGGCGAATTTTAACCACAACGACAACAGTTATATGCTGCTGCGACACGAGTATCTTAATATATATAAAGGCACAAAGCACCAATCTCTGATCTTCATATTATTAGTGGTAATTAAATCATAACTATTTTGTTAACAGAAAATGTGTATTAAGAGAGATCTTATAAGAACCATACCAAATTTGTAAGAGCTAAGAACAAGAAAATGTAAACAATAAACCGGCCATACAAAAAAAAATTAAAAACCAAATTTAACGACCTATCTAAGTAGTAGCTGACAAACCTGTATAAAACATACGATTATCCTACATATTATTGCAACTAATATCGAATTCTTGAGTACTCTTCAATTAGGCATTAACAGCAAGCAAAGACAGCAAGTCCATTCGATATTTTTAATAATTAACTTTTTTTTAATAACAATATGAATATGAAAGCACAAAACACAAATGAGCATAGGCGCATAGACATTTGGTATACTGTGGACCATAGAGTAATGAATATTTAAATCATACATAGAACATCGTGTAACAGATGCATAACCATAGAAAACGGCTTTGTTTGTTCTAGAAGTCCCGTACAGTTCCGTGTTCAACTAGATCTAAATGAAGTAAAACATAGAAATAAATTTTGATTCATTTCTGTGGAATAGAAGGAAACAGAAGATACCGCTGATTTTCTTTTTCTTTCTTTTATGCATTATGCGCATGCGTATAAACTTTCTTTATCGTTGTCACTTCACATTCTTTTGATAAATGTCAATCAATAGACTTTATTCTACGCTTCTACAGCTAATTTTATTTAACTTTGGTAGGGTAAGATTTGTGGAGGCTCTGTTGCCAACAGTCGAAATTTTATTAATGAAATATTAAATAAACATAGGTGACTGGATATTAATTACACATACACAAAAGTTAAAACCAAAGAATACATTTTTGGTTAAAACCGTAAATTTAGAAATAATAATAAATAAATAAATAATAATAAGCTCACGAACAAGTTGGATATAAAATTGACTTGAAACCGGCAACACCGATTGCCGCGTGTCGAAAATGCTTCAAAAATAGTTTACTTAAGTTTTAGTTTTATTTCAACCAAATTTAATATAGTTTAAAACTCCATGTATACTGGTTGTTATTTACAGTTCTAATGCTATTGCACAATAATTCTTATCTTTATTCAATCCATAAAATCAACACTTAATTTTTTTTATGTGATTGCTTTACAGTCTTTAAGATGAGAAAAAGGGGAGAGTTACCAAAAGACTGGGACGATGGATCTCTCAATACGTTAGAGAGACCCAAAAATAGCATACACAGTGTACCATTCTTTGTTGGTATTGTAATACTTATATATATTTCATTCTTGATTGTAATTGTACATTACATTGATAATAGTTTACCTACAGCACTCAATATTACTGATGAAGTAAGTATACTATTGAAACATTACTTCGTAAATATTATACTTATTATCTTTAGATCAGTAAACCTGATGCCTTTATATCTGAAAGGGCAATGCACGACCTGGAATCTCTTACAAATTTAGGACCTAAGGTAGTTGGTTCTTATGAAAATGAAGTGTTGGCAGTAAATTTTTTGAAAAGTGAAATCGACATAATAAAAATCAATGCCAATCCTAATCAATTATTAGAAGTAGACTATCAACTAGTTAGTGGTTCATATTATGTGAATTTATTAAAAACTGACAACATTAATGTTTATACAAAGGTGCAAAATGTAGTTGTTAAACTACATGGTACTAATAATACAAGCACAAGTATATTGATTAATGCACATTTCGATTCTGTACCTACTAGTCCAGGTAAGCATTTCATTTTTCTGTTAGTCATATACACTTTATTGAAAAAAAATGTTTTAGGTGGTAGTGATGATGGTATTAATGTTGCTACAATGCTAGAAGTATTAAGAAAAATGTCTAAACTACCACAGAAACCTCTTCACAACATTATATTCCTCTTTAATGGTGCAGAGGAAACAGTACTTCAAGCATCTCACGGTTTTATAACACAACATAAATGGGCGAAAGGATGTAAAACGGTTTTAAATTTAGAAGCTGCAGGAGCTGGGGGAAAAATAATCTTATTCCAGTCTGGACCAGATGCTCCTTGGTTGCTAGAAGCTTATAAACAAGTACCACATCCAAGTGGAAGAGTAATCGGAGAGGAAATCTTTCAAACTGGCCTGATACCATCTGATACAGATTTTAGGATATTTAGAGATTTTGGTAATCTTGTAGGTAAGATTAAATATTTCTTCCTGAAGGTTTTCTAACTTGCAAATAACAGAATTTGTGTCAAGTTTTCAACAATTTAAATGAATTTTTCAATGTGATTTATTATTAAAGATAATAGTTTTGTAATGTTTGACATAAAAACTAGAGTAATAAAATTATTTATTTTTAAAAACGTTATCGCTGAAGACAAACAGTTGATAGCCTTGAATTTTTAACAGACATACAAAAATTATACAACAATCACAAATAGGAATTTGAATTATTATATACAGGATTTATCAAACAATAAATACTTAATTGCTTCTATTCTTTATAAAAACCTGTGACAGAATTCTCAACTTTAATTGTTTTTAGTTACTTAATCATAGTTTTCTGTAACAATTGTCATATTCAAGTACAGCATGTTATCAATAGATGTCGGGCTATATGCTGTAAATTACAAGTGACATTGTACGGAGAGTCTACTTTTTGAAAAGTAATTTTCAAATTAGTAAGGCGTTAATAGTTATTTAACCAACAAGTGTATTAATCGAGATAATTTAAGTTAATGTTCGAGATTGTTAATTGCCCTTTTAATACTCGTGTTAAAGCTTTTTCGTCGACTGCATAAGTTCTATTAGTTTTTCTCAATATTTAAAAAATGAAAATATTCATTTGTCATTGTCAAAAATGAATAATGACACAAATGTATGTTTGGTTGCCTACACCACAGGTAACTGTCATTATGAATATAATGTATAAGATGTGCGTTGGGTTGCCTATAGAAAAATGGCTGATTAATGTAAATCATGCATTAATAGGGGTCATTAATGTATGATTTTGTCCAATTTTGAGAACGTCAATAGCATATGTCAACGGAAAAATATTATAACACTATTATCAATTGTTTTTAGGTCTAGATATGGCTTTTTACCGATACGGTTATCGATATCATACCAAATACGACGATTTCAAAAATATTCCTTCAGGATCTTTCCAGCATGTTGGTGATAACACATTAAAACTTGTCCAAGTCTTAGCCAACGCTCCGGAGGTGAATCACGAATTAAAAACCGGCCAAAAAGTCGTCTACTACGACGTGTTGGGTTGGTTCATGGTATCGTACTTGGTTCCAACAGCAACCGCCATAAATAGTGGTTTAGTATTTCTGTCATTTTTTGTAGCAATCTGGAGTATGTTCGACTTTAAACTCAGTAAGTATTGTTTTATGGCCGCACAGAACATTAAAAAATGACGTTTAGATGTCATTCTTCTTTTATTGTATAGGTTTGAAGTCAATACCGTATGTAGCTACTGTCTTTGGTTGTATTTTGGGGGGATGGATTCTTGCATTTCTATTTGCTACATTCCTAGCTTATATATTGGATCTATTGAATTACACAATGAGCTGGTATGGAACCCCAGTACTTGTCGTTGGATTATTTTCCATTCCCACTATCGCTATCACTGGACATATGATGTCGTTTACAAATCACGAGGTAAAAGTTTTGGAACTAATATACCTTGTTTTTAAACTAAGAGGAGCGATTTGAATTTAAGTTGGCATTTATGCAGCCTAGTGATTGATTAAATTGCCGCCTGTTTCACACAGCTTTTTTGATACAACTGACAACGATATTTGTCAGTTTTGTGTTTATACAGAAGACATATTAAATATAGGTTTTTAGAAGCACCAAAGTGATCCCCATCTATACAGTTAAAGTTAGGCATTTCCCAATGAAACACCCTGTATGAAAATATTATAACTTCAATCTTTATTAGGTACATCTTTTTCACGTTTGTTGTTTTATTTTCAACTAAGTTTTATATTCCATAAGTGCTATTTTTATTATTTATTCAGTTTGATAAACAAAATCTATGATTGTTTTTTCTTTTTAATGTTTAATAATATAAATTTCCAAGTAAAATCTAATTATTGTAAATATTTCTACATCAAGTTTTACTCACATTACAGTACATTATTATGGTATTTCTCGATATCAAAACTTCTGTTGACTTCTAGTTCTAGCTCAAATGTGAATAGAGAATAATTTAAACAGACAGTAGCTTTTTTTACATATTTATATTATCCAATTTGAAGTAAACTACTTATGATAACCCTACATTTTTTCACAATAATGTGACATTTGGTTACAACTTTCGCCATGACCTGTGGCCAATGATAATTCAAATTCTAGACTTGCATTAATCCCTCATTGGACACGACACCTGCGAGCAATATAATACATAATTGTCAATTAGTTCCAAAAGTCTGAAGACTACCCTTTCGGAACACCCTCTAAATTTAGTAACTTTTAGTGGTGTAAGTGAGGTTTCTTAAAATGCTCCTCCTGGTTTAATAACAAGGTTTAGATAAGACAGATTTTACTTTAAAATTGAATTTTGAATCAATCAGAATTTTTTTTTTTCAGAAACTTTCGTTGAACATTAGACTTCAAATTCAAGCACATTCAGTTCGATTAGTTTGGACTGTGATTTTATTAGCTGGAACAATTTTAAAAATTCGTTCTGTATATCCTCTTTCTATATTGGTAGCTTTTAATACGCTTCCGTTTTTAATAATCCATTCTCTACGTTGGCATCGCTCAGGTAATTTTTTTTTAAATCCCTACATCTCGTAAATAAATATAAATTGTATGATTTTTAGTGAGAAAATGGCAGTTAGTGTATTTAGTTAGTTTGTTTATACCTACTGTGTTGTTGGTGTACGAAGCTTTGATAGGACTTGGTATGTTCGTACCTTTAACAGGCCGTATAGGATCCGACAAAAACCCGGATTTAATTATTGGATGCCTTACAGTTTTCCTTACGATTCTAATAACGAGTCAGTATGTACGTATATTTTTTTTATTGACCACCCTGTATGCAAAAACTTAGAGTGTTCTTCAAACAGCTAAATTTGTATAGAAGTTTAAAAAAAATTTATTCCCATACAAAATGTATTCTATCACCCTGTACAAAAGCTAGTGTATTTATATTTGTAACACATCTTATCGAAATTAATTTCACACAAAATTAATCCATTCCCTATTTGAATCAATGGCGAAAAGAAAAAAGAAAGTTTTACGAGGTGAACTCCAAAAGTTTTATTTGCTGATTAGAAGTGACGGTTTTTAACTAATTTATTGATCACCATGTACGCATAAACCACGAGACTCTTGAAATTTTTTCATTAAAAGACATTTTTGAATGAAAATCTTCAAGTATTCGACGAATTTTATATAAACATACACTGTGTTCACTAAGTTCGCATCATATGGGGAACTTTTTTATTATCAATTTCAGGAAAAAAACTTATTCCTCATAAAAAGTTCTGCATGCTCTAAAATCTAAAATACAATTATCAGATATCATTTTTCTGTCGTATACGAGGTTTGTCAAAAAAATATTAGTTTTACTCAAGGGTAAAGTTCCTTTAAATTTAACAATTTCGAAAAATAGTATTGAGAAAAGTTGATCAGAACTGAAAACTACGTTCAAATATGCTATTGCATCCATTTACATTGAAAAAATAGATTTTGTGCTTGTTTAATATTGTTTCTATTTTCTTAATAACACTACCATATTTGCGTAAAATCCCAACGCGTTCTGACAGTTACTGTCAAACATTTGTAGCTATCAAACATTCATTAGTTTGTAAGAGTTATATTACACGTAACTACAGTAAAATTTGCATTGTTATTGAATCTAAAAATACATTCCAAAAAATAATATATTTTCTTCATATAAATAGAAAAAATCGTATATTTGAACGTAGTATTCAATTCTAATCAACTTTTATTTATAACATTTAATACTAAAAAAAATTGATATCGGAAAATTGTATATTGTATTTCACAACATGCAGAACTTTTTATGAAGAATAATGTAATGTTTTTCTTATTTATTTGAACAGTTTTTACCGTGGGATAAAATTATACGCTCACTATGGCTAATTACTATTGATTTATTGAACAAACACTCACACACTATAATAAACTTAATTTATATACACACTACTTAATGTCTACTAATTTATTTACACTCACTCAAAAACACGCGTATATATAGTCCTTCGCAACTCTAGAACCTTCTTGAATAAACCACCTCTGCGTATACTCTATAATTCGAGAACATTCGTGAATAAACCATCGCATTCGCCAAAATTTATAGTTCACGGCAGGACCGGATTCTGAATCACTGAGTTCGTAACAATAAGTTTTTTTCCTAAAATTGATAATAAAAGTTCCCCATATGGTGCGAACTTAAGTGGACACATTGTATACTCCTTAAAGACTAAATTTATTTCGTCACACGGTACATAAACTAATGTATTTATAAAAATATCACTCAAATTAATCCCAATTTCTATTTAAATCAATCATAAAAAAAACGTTTTACGGAGTGTACCAAGAGATTTATTTTTAACTTGAAAAATGACAAAATTTATAAATATTGAATCTTTTAATAAAAAATTTTAGGTAGTTTTATCCCACATACTTCGCCAAGGAAAATATTATTTCGCATGCTTATGGTTACTGTTCCTTGCAACTTTAGTGATAGTTTTCACTCCTTTGGGATTCCCCTACAGCGGAGATTGGTCAAATCCCACTCCACAAAGGCAGTGGATAACAGTAAGTATAATACAACAATGTATTTGGACATATTTTGATTTATACTGTTTGCAGCATGCTGAACGAGTGTTTTATAACGAAACCGGTGACATATTTAAGACTGAAAGTGGGATATTTATGTTGAATATGGATAGAAATTCACCTGGTGCTATTAGAGCTTACGTCAAAGACTTGTCAAAAGCTAGACCGTTGAAAGAAGACTGTAATAATTATATATTGTGCGGGTTACCTTTGTCGCATATAAAAATGACTCAAATTATGTAAGAATGCAAAATATATCTACCGATTGTTTTAAATAAATAAAAAAAATTCCTATTTTAGGGAATACAGCACTTGGATACCGGCGAATCGACCAACTTTACCTTTCGCTTCAAGATTGGTTGTAAATTCTAAAGAACAACTATCTCCGACTTTAAGAAGATATAATGTCAGTATGACAGGTGATTAAAACATTCAAAACACAAATTTGGATTTCCATATTATTAATTTTTCAGGTCCAGATCGACAGTATGTCTTTATCGTACCCAAAGAAAACGTCAATTTAACTAAACTAAGTCTAATTGACAAAATACCAAAGTTTGTTAATACTTTTAAAGAAAGGCCGCTTATTTTTTTGAATTCTGTATCAGGGGAAAATCCAACCACGCTAACTATAACTTTTGACGTCGAAATTCCCGAAAATCATACCGCTGCTGCTGTAGATATTGCCGTTAGTAGTGTACATGTGCATTCAAAACTAATCGTCAAAACCCCGTATTATAGTAATTTTTTGAAACAGTTTCCTGATTGGGCCGATATTACATCCTGGGTTGGATCATATGCCTCGTACGTCATATAAATGTTGGATATTTACCGAAACTCGAATAATTTTACCTTTAGATTATTTTTTTCCTTCAGCCTTTTCTAACAGGTCCTATTTTATATTTTTCATACATTTTATATAAGAAATTGTAATATTTCCTTGAAAATATAATAAAAACTTGAAGGTGACTTGGATTTTTTTATTAAAAATGATTGAAGTGGAAAGAAGAGGATTTTTTTCTTTCATTAAACATTAAAATTTACTTATTCGCAATCAGAAATTGCTTTCTATGCATTCCTACAGCTTGCAATAAGTATTGGGCGGAGTAGAATTTAACGAGACCTCTGGCTGAAAAAATTGTAACTGTCGCAACGAGTAAAATAATTCGTTTTGCTTGGATTGTTTTGTATTATATGCAAGTCAACGTAATTACCGTAAATTCGTACTTTATTTGTTTAATTTTGTGTCAGTGACAAGTTTAAAACTTTGTTTTTCTATTTAACTCAACTGTCATCATTTCTGAGGTAATATTCTTATATAATCAGAGATATTATGGAAGAGGTTATGTTATTCTATTTTTTGTTTTTATTGCAGATTAAAGATTTAAAATATTACTCAATACAAACTTACCTTCCCTACAACTTTTGTAGATATGATTCAAAAATAAAATAAAAACACGAAATCAGACCTTGTTGTACTTTTTACAAATATCAACCATGCCTATTAATCTAAAAATAAAAATATAAGGAGCCAAAATTTAATCAACAACACAAAATACTAAAACACAATCAAAGATTAAGCAAAAGTTTTACAAAACACACACTGAAAATAACTAAAACAGCAAAATCAAACCACTTAAATATCAA
This sequence comes from Galerucella calmariensis, assembly GCA_910591675.1. NCBI lineage: Eukaryota > Metazoa > Arthropoda > Insecta > Coleoptera > Chrysomelidae > Galerucella > Galerucella calmariensis. The sequence goes on along the minus strand of CAJUYG010000564.1, from coordinate 170 downwards.
ATGGCGGCAGCTGATTTGTTTTACTCGTTGATAAGTTGACATTAACATTTCAGAGTGGCATCTATGGAATGAATTCTACTTTTCTCAATTGTTTCTGTTCCACATTAAAAGTTAAGAGAGGCCTCACAATTTAGACAGCTCAAAACAGTTGGCACTCCTGACTTGCAACA